>JBBHAA010002266.1:265000-331713 GCA_037953035.1 Aquarana catesbeiana
TATATACACACACATATATACACACATATATACACATATATATACACACATATATACACACACATATATACACACATATATACACATATATACATATATATATACACACATATATACACATATATATACACATATATATACACACATATATACACACACATATATACACACATATATACACATATATACATATATATATATACACACATATATACACATATATATATACACAGATATATACACACATATATACACATATATACATATATATACACACATATATACATATATATACACACATATATACACATATATACACACATATACATATATACACACATATATACACATATATACACACATATACATATATACACACATATATACACATATATACACACATATACATATATACACACATATACATATATACACACATATATACACACATATATACACACATATATATACACACATATATACACACATATATACACACATATATACACACACATGTTTAGTATGTATACACACACGCAGCCCCACGATAAGGATCAGGTTGGGGATGAGCTGGGCGTGTTGGGGCCAGTCTTTGGAATGTCCCCTCCCCCCCTCCTTGTTAGCTCCCTGTTGATCAATAATCTCCTAATAACATTAATTAAGGATCAGTAGGTATGGAGCCGGCGGTGCCAGTGTGGATCAGTAATGAGTATGTCTGACGGGAGCAGAACATAAACAAGAGTGACTGGATAACACACAGCGCACAATGGCACCCGAGGCCCACATCCCGGCGTGATCTCCTCCCGCTTCTCACAGGAATTACACACAAAACTCATTCCACCAACTTTAATTTTCGGTGGATTAGCGAGTAATAAGTGACGTCTTGATCTGTTAAGTCCTCTGGCTCATATCGCTATCCCGAGTCTCTGCCCGCCGGTCAGTTCTGCCCTGAGCCTGCAAAGCCCCTTCTCATAAACTCGTCATTAGAGGGACCCAAGAATTCCAACAGCCAAGAAGAACCGAGAATAACCGAGAATAACCGAGAAGAACCGAGAAAAGGCCGAGAAGAACCAGTGATGGGAGTAAGTCACACATGTGCAAGTCACAAGCAAGTCTCAAGTCTTAACCTTCAAGTCACAAGCAAGTCCCAAGTTACTGTGGCGAAAAGCAAGCAAGTCAAGTCGAGTCCCTGCTAGAAGTCAAGCAAGTCAAGTCAAGTCATTTATTTTGGTCAAGTCACAAATTAAGTCAAAATACTGATCTACCCCGAAGCCGGGACTCGGGGGAGCTTTCTTTTGTGGGGGGGCGGCTTTTGCCTAGGCCAAGACACAGAACTGGTGGTGCCAAGTCATTGCAAGTCATTGCAAGTCAAATAGCCCAAGTCAAAGTCAAGTCGAGTCATTTATTTAATTTTGTCAAGCAAGTCGCAAGTCCCCAAACAGGTGACTCGAGTCTGACTCGAGTCAAGTCATATGACTCGAGTCCCCCACCTCTGAGAAGAACAGAGAAAAGGCCGAGAAGAACCGAGAATAACCGAGAAGAGCCGAGAATAACCGAGAAGAACCGAGAAGAACCGAGAAAAGACCGAGAAGAACCGAGAAGAACCGAGAAGAACCGAGAAAAGACCGAGTGACGATATTGATGTCAGCTTTAATGACTCCACCTATAATGGGATACCCCCATCCCCCATGTCATTAGTGTCTTCATTACCTCCACCTATAATGGGATACCCCCATCCCCCATGTCATTTGTGTCTTCATTACCTCCACCTATAATAGAATACCCCATCCCCCATGTCATTAGTGTCTTCATTACCTCCACCTATAATAGAATACCCCATCCCCCATGTCATTAGTGTCTTCATTACCTCCACCTATAATAGAATACCCCATCCCCCATGTCATTAGTGTCTTCATTACCTCCACCTATAATAGAATACCCCCATCCCCCATGTCATTAGTGTCTTCATTACCTCCACCTATAATAGAATACCCCCATCCCCCATGTCATTAGTGTCTTCATTACCTCCACCTATAATAGAATACCCCCATCCCCCATGTCATTAGTGTCTTCATTACCTCCACCTATAATAGGATATATCATCCCCAATGTCACTATACCTGCAGAGGTGACATAGACTCCCTCCCTGTGGCAGACACAGAAGATCTACACCATTCCCCAGGAAGATGCCCTTCTTCTTCTGCCCCCCTTGGGCCTGAGTGACCCAACATTCATTGTGTGAGTGAATACGACTCTTCCATAAGATCGTATAGGTGTGTAATGGCGCCGGGCCAATGGGAGTGAATGAAGTCCATTCTCCTTTGTAGGAGATGAGACGATGATAAAAGGAAAGTGGGTTTGAACCCTGTTCTGGGCCCAGACTGCTGCTGTTTAGGATAGTCCATGTTTGGGTATGGTTAGGACTTAGGAGAGATAACTACAAATGTTTGGTGGGTAAGAACAGCTGGCTGTTTACCTTGGTGTCAGGATATGTCCGCCCCCACCCAGCCTCAATTCAGGATTACTAGTGTACTCCACCCTGCTTCCTCTCTTTGGGCCCTCGAAGAAGTGAGTGTCTTTGCCCAAAATGCATTGGATGGATTATTTACACATAACACTCATAAAGAAATGGGATGAATGTTATACCAGAACTCCTAAAACACACCCAGAAGATCCTCCAAGAGAAGACACTCCATTCTTCAGTGGATGGGAGACTTCATATTGAGAGCGGTTGGGCTTAACCTCAGTCCCGTAAACATAGAAGAAAAGAGTAAAAAAGAGGGTAATGAATATCTCTCTGGTTCTTTACCATAGGAGGAAAAACCCCCTAAAAAACAGATTCACCTTTGGAAATAAAAACAATGGAGTTGTGGATAGAGGCTACAGAGTGCTGCTCGCCATGACTGGCCCAGTCATCTCCATCTTATTCAACACACCGTGATTGGTCCTCTGATGAACCCAGTCACCTCCATCACATCCAACACACCATGATTGGTCCTCTGATGAATCCAGTCACCTCCATCACATCCAACACACCATGATTGGTCCTCTGATGAACCCAGTCACCTCCATCACATCCAACACACCATGATTGGTCCTCTGATGGGTTCAGTCACCTCCATCACATCCAACACACCTTGATTGGTCCTCTGATGGGCCCAGTCACCTCCAACACATCCAACACATCATGATTGGTCCTCTGATTAGCCCATTCACCTCCATCACATCCAACACACCATGATTGGTCCTCTGATGAACCCAGTCACCTCCATCACATCCAACACACCATGATTGGTCCTCTGATGGGTTCAGTCACCCCCATCACATCCAACACACCTTGATTGGTCCTCTGATGGGCCCAGTCACCTCCAACACATCCAACACATCATGATTGGTCCTCTGATTAGCCCATTCACCTCCATCACATCCAACACACCATGATTGGTCTTCTGATGGGTCCAGTCACCTCTATCACATCCAACACACCATGATTGATCCTCTGATGAGCCCAGTCACCTCCATTACATCCAACACACTATGATTGATCTTCTGATGAGCCCAGTCACCCCCGTCACAGCAGGATTGGTCCTCTGCTGGGCCCGGTAAGTCATCTCCATCTTTTATTTTCTGTTTTAGTTTTTTTTTTTGGTTTATGTCTGTAAAAAGGTGATTAAGGATCAGATTTATTCTCACAACTTCCTCTATGGTCAGAGGTGGAACAAATGACTTGTAAATTGTCATAAAGTTATTTTTTGTTTTAGTCTGGAATAAGCAGAAGTTTGATGATGTTCCTGGAGATTCAGAGGTATATGGGGAAAGCGTGTGGCTGCGTCACATGTCCTGTGCAGGAGACACTAATGAGATCTGATTGGATATACACATGTCAAAAATATATACAGTATATTTCTTGAGGCTCTAAAATGCCATGACAGACCTTCCCGCCCAAAATGACCACATTTTACAAGGCACACATCCCATGGTATGCACCAGTAAGTGCCAAGGGGAACTTTTCAAATGTTTAATTATTTTTGAAAATTAAATAAAGTAAAAGACGTGAAATTTTTGTTCACTAATTTATTTTAATATTTCTCTCACACAGCATGGGCATACTTATAATTACACCAAGAAACACTCTGCTCCTCCTCCTGGGTACCACATGGGGGGGGGGGGGGGGCTGCATGAAGGGGTCTTCTGATGGGTCCAGTCACCTCCATCACATCCAACAAATCATGATTGGTCTTCTGATGAGCCCAATCACCTCCATCACATCCAGCACACCATGGTTGGTCCTCCGATGGGTCCAGTTGCCTCTATCACATCCAACATACCATGATTGGTCCTCTGATTAGCCCATTTACCTCCATCACATCCAACACACCATCATTGGTCCTCTGATTAGCCCTTTCACCTCCATTACATCCAACCCACCATGATTGGTCCTCTGGTGAGCCCAATCACCTCCATCACATCCAACACACTATGATTGGTCCTCTGATGGGCCCAGCCACCTCTATCACATCCAACACACCATGATTGGTCCTCTGATGGGCCCAGTCAGCTCTATCACATCCAACACACCATGATTGATCCTCTGATGGGCCCAGTCACCTCCATCACATCCAACACACCATGATTGGTCCTCTGATGGGCCCAGTCACCTCCATCACATCCAACACACCATGATTGGTCCTCTGATGGGTCCAGTTACCTCTATCACATCCAACACACCATGATTGGTCCTCTGATGGGCCCAGACACCTCCATCACATCCAACACACCATGATTGGTATTCCGATGGGTCCAGTTACCTCTATCACATCCAACCCACCATGATTGGTCCTCTGGTGAGCCCAATCACCTCCATCACATCCAACACACTATGATTGGTCCTCTGATGGGCCCAGTCACCTCTATCACATCCAACACACCATGATTGGTCCTCTGATGGGCCCAGTCACCTCCATCACATCCAACACACCATGATTGGTCCTCTGATGGGCCCAGTCACCTCCATCACATCCAACACACCATGATTGGTCCTCTGATGGGTCCAGTTACCTCTATCACATCCAACACACCATGATTGGTCCTCTGATGGGCCCAGACACCTCCATCACATCCAACACACCATGATTGGTATTCCGATGGGTCCAGTTACCTCTATCACATCCAACACACCAAGATTGGTCCTCTGATTAGCCCATTCACCTCCATTACATCCAACCCACCATGATTGGTCCTCTGATGGGCCCAGTCACCTCCATCACATCCAACACATCATGATTGGTCATCTGATGGGCCCAGTCACCTCCATCATATCCAACACATCATGATTGGTCCTCTGATGGGCCCAGTCACCTCCATCACATCCAACTCACCATGATTGGTCCTCTGGTGAGCCCAATCACCTCCATCACATCCAACACACTATGATTGGTCCTCTGATGGGCCCAGTCACCTCCATCACATCCAACACACCATGATTGGTCCTCTGATGGGCCCAGTCACCTCTATCACATCCAACACACCATGATTGGTCCTCTGATAGGCCCAGTCACCTCCATTACATCCAACCCACCATGATTGGTCCTCTGGTGAGCCCAATCACCTCCATCACATCCAACACACTATGATTGGTCCTCTGATGGGCCCAGTCACCTCTATCACATCCAACACACTATGATTGGTCCTCTGATGGGCCCAGTCACCTCTATCACATCCAACACACCATGATTGGTCCTCTGATGGGCCCAGTCACCTCCATCACATCCAACACACCATGATTGGTCCTCTGATGGGCCCAGTCACCTCCATCACATCCAACACACCATGATTGGTCCTCTGATGGGCCCAGTCACCTCTATCACATCCAACACACCATGATTGGTCCTCTGATGGGCCCAGTCACCTCCATTACATCCAACCCACCATGATTGGTCCTCTGGTGAGCCCAATCACCTCCATCACATCCAACACACTATGATTGGTCCTCTGATGGGCCCAGTCACCTCTATCACATCCAACACACCATGATTGGTCCTCTGATGGGCCCAGTCACCTCTATCACATCCAACACACCATGATTGGTCCTCTGATGGGCCCAGTCACCTCCATCACATCCAACACACCATGATTGGTCCTCTGATGGGCCCAGTCACCTCCATCACATCCAACACACCATGATTGGTCCTCTGATGGGTCCAGTTACCTCTATCACATCCAACACACCATGATGGGTCCACTGATGGGCCCAGACACCTCCATCACATCCAACACACCATGATTGGTATTCCGATGGGTCCAGTTACCTCTATCACATCCAACACACCAAGATTGGTCCTCTGATTAGCCCATTCACCTCCATTACATCCAACCCACCATGATTGGTCCTCTGATGGGCCCAGTCACCTCCATCACATCCAACACATCATGATTGGTCATCTGATGGGCCCAGTCACCTCCATCATATCCAACACATCATGATTGGTCCTCTGATGGGCCCAGTCACCTCCATCATATCCAACACATCATGATTGGTCCTCTGATGGGCCCAGTCACCTCCATCACATCCAACTCACCATGATTGGTCCTCTGGTGAGCCCAATCACCTCCATCACATCCAACACACTATGATTGGTCCTCTGATGGGCCCAGTCACCTCTATCACATCCAACTCACCATGATTGGTCCTCTGATGGGCCCAGTCACCTCTATCACATCCAACACACCATGATTGGTCCTCTGATGGGCCCAGTTACCTCCATCACATCCAACACACCATGATTGGTCCTCTGATGGGCCCAGTCACCTCCATCACATCCAACACACCATGATTGGTCTACTTATGGGCCCAGTCGCCTCCATTACATCCAACACTAAGTATGAGCCGAACACCCCCTGGTTCGCATCCAGAACATGTGAACGGACCGAAAGTTTGCGCGAATATTCGAACGCCGTTAAAGGCTCATATGCAAGTTATTGTCCTAAAAAGTGTTTGGGGACCCGGGTCCTGCCCCAGGGGGATATGTATCAATGCAAAAGAAAGTTTTAAAAACGGTCGTTTTTTCGGGAGCAGTGATTTTAATGATGCTTAAAGTGAAAAAATAAAAGTGAAATATTCCTTTAAATATCGTACCTGGGGGGTGTCTATAGTATGCCTGTAAAGGGGCGCATGTTTCCCGTGTTTAGAACAGTCCCTGCACAAAAAGACATTTCTAAAGGAATAAAAGTCATTTAAAAATGCTTGCGGCTGTAATGTAATGTCGGGTCCTGACAATATGGATGAAAATCATTGAGAAAAACGACATGGGTACCCCCCAGTCCATTACCAGGCCCTTTGTGTCTTGTATGGATATTAAAGGGAACCCCGCACCCAAATTAAAAAAAGAAGGGGTCTTCTGATGGGTCCAGTCACCTCCATCACATCCAACAAATCATGATTGGTCTTCTGATGAGCCCAATCACCTCCATCACATCCAGCACACCATGGTTGGTCCTCCGATGGGTCCAGTTACCTCTATCACATCCAACACACCATGATTGGTCCTCTGATGAGCCCAATCACCTCCATCACATCCAGCAAATCATGATTGGTCTTCTGATGAGCCCATTCACCTCCATTACATCCAACACACCATGATTGGTCCTCTGATGAGCCCAATCACCTCCATCACATCCAGCACACCATGGTTGGTCCTCTGATGGGTCCAGTTACCTCTATCACATCTAACACACCATGATTGGTCCTCTGATTAGCCCAATCACCTCCATCACATCCAACCCACCATGATTGGTCCTCTGATGAGCCCAATCACCTCCATCACATCCAACCCACCATGATTGGTCCTCTGATGGGTCCAGTCACCTCCATCACATCCAACACACCATGATTGGTCCTCTGATGGGTCCAGTTACCTCTATCACATCCAACACACCATGATTGGTCCTCTGATTAGCCCAGTCACCTCTATCACATCCAACACACTATGATTGATCTTCTGATGAGCCCAGTCACCCCCATCACAGCAGGATTGGTCCTCTGCTGGGCCCGGTAAGTCATCTCCATCTTTTATTTTCTGTTTTAGTTTTTTTTTTGGTTTATGTCTGTAAAAAGGTGATTAAGGATCAGATTTATTCTCACAACTTCCTCTATGGTCAGAGGTGGAACAAATGACTTGTAAATTGTCATAAAGTTATTTTTTGTTTTAGTCTGGAATAAGCAGAAGTTTGATGATGTTCCTGGAGATTCAGAGGTATATGGGGAAAGCGTGTGGCTGCGTCACATGTCCTGTGCAGGAGACACTAATGAGATCTGATTGGATATACACATGTCAAAAATATATACAGTATATTTCTTGAGGCTCTAAAATGCCATGACAGACCTTCCCGCCCAAAATGACCACATTTTACAAGGCACACATCCCATGGTATGCACCAGTAAGTGCCAAGGGGAACTTTTCAAATGTTTAATTATTTTTGAAAATTAAATAAAGTAAAAGACGTGAAATTTTTGTTCACTAATTTATTTTAATATTTCTCTCACACAGCATGGGCATACTTATAATTACACCAAGAAACACTCTGCTCCTCCTCCTGGGTACCACATGGGGGGGGGGGGGGGGGGCTGCATGAAGGGGTCTTCTGATGGGTCCAGTCACCTCCATCACATCCAACAAATCATGATTGGTCTTCTGATGAGCCCAATCACCTCCATCACATCCAGCACACCATGGTTGGTCCTCCGATGGGTCCAGTTGCCTCTATCACATCCAACACACCATGATTGGTCCTCTGATGAGCCCAATCACCTCCATTACATCCAACACACCATGATTGGTCCTCTGATGAGCCCAGTCACCTCCATTACATCCAACACACCATGATTGGTCCTCTGATGGGTCCAGTTACCTCTATCACATCCAACATACCATGATTGGTCCTCTGATTAGCCCATTTACCTCCATCACATCCAACACACCATGATTGGTCCTCTGATGGGTCCAGTTACCTCTATCACATCCAACATACCATGATTGGTCCTCTGATTAGCCCATTTACCTCCATCACATCCAACACACCATCATTGGTCCTCTGATTAGCCCATTCACCTCCATTACATCCAACCCACCATGATTGGTCCTCTGGTGAGCCCAATCACCTCCATCACATCCAACACACTATGATTGGTCCTCTGATGGGCCCAGCCACCTCTATCACATCCAACACACCATGATTGGTCCTCTGATGGGCCCAGTCAGCTCTATCACATCCAACACACCATGATTGATCCTCTGATGGGCCCAGTCACCTCCATCACATCCAACACACCATGATTGGTCCTCTGATGGGCCCAGTCACCTCCATCACATCCAACACACCATGATTGGTCCTCTGATGGGTCCAGTTACCTCTATCACATCCAACACACCATGATTGGTCCTCTGATGGGCCCAGTCACCTCCATCACATCCAACACACCATGATTGGTATTCCGATGGGTCCAGTTACCTCTATCACATCCAACACAACAAGATTGGTCCTCTGATTAGCCCATTCACCTCCATTACATCCAACCCACCATGATTGGTCCTCTGGTGAGCCCAATCACCTCCATCACATCCAACACACTATGATTGGTCCTCTGATGGGCCCAGTCACCTCTATCACATCCAACACACCATGATTGGTCCTCTGATGGGCCCAGTCACCTCCATCACATCCAACACACCATGATTGGTCCTCTGATGGGCCCAGTCACCTCCATCACATCCAACACACCATGATTGGTCCTCTGATGGGTCCAGTTACCTCTATCACATCCAACACACCATGATTGGTCCTCTGATGGGCCCAGACACCTCCACAACATCCAACACACCATGATTGGTATTCCGATGGGTCCAGTTACCTCTATCACATCCAACACACCAAGATTGGTCCTCTGATTAGCCCATTCACCTCCATTACATCCAACCCACCATGATTGGTCCTCTGATGGGCCCAGTCACCTCCATCACATCCAACACATCATGATTGGTCATCTGATGGGCCCAGTCACCTCCATCATATCCAACACATCATGATTGGTCCTCTGATGGGCCCAGTCACCTCCATCACATCCAACTCACCATGATTGGTCCTCTGGTGAGCCCAATCACCTCCATCACATCCAACACACTATGATTGGTCCTCTGATGGGCCCAGTCACCTCCATCACATCCAACACACCATGATTGGTCCTCTGATGGGCCCAGTCACCTCTATCACATCCAACACACCATGATTGGTCCTCTGATGGGCCCAGTCACCTCCATTACATCCAACCCACCATGATTGGTCCTCTGGTGAGCCCAATCACCTCCATCACATCCAACACACTATGATTGGTCCTCTGATGGGCCCAGTCACCTCTATCACATCCAACACACTATGATTGGTCCTCTGATGGGCCCAGTCACCTCTATCACATCCAACACACCATGATTGGTCCTCTGATGGGCCCAGTCACCTCCATCACATCCAACACACCATGATTGGTCCTCTGATGGGCCCAGTCACCTCCATCACATCCAACACACTATGATTGGTCCTCTGATGGGCCCAGTCACCTCCATCACATCCAACACACCATGATTGGTCCTCTGATGGGCCCAGTCACCTCTATCACATCCAACACACCATGATTGGTCCTCTGATGGGCCCAGTCACCTCCATTACATCCAACCCACCATGATTGGTCCTCTGGTGAGCCCAATCACCTCCATCACATCCAACACACTATGATTGGTCCTCTGATGGGCCCAGTCACCTCTATCACATCCAACACACCATGATTGGTCCTCTGATGGGCCCAGTCACCTCTATCACATCCAACACACCATGATTGGTCCTCTGATGGGCCCAGTCACCTCCATCACATCCAACACACCATGATTGGTCCTCTGATGGGCCCAGTCACCTCCATCACATCCAACACACCATGATTGGTCCTCTGATGGGTCCAGTTACCTCTATCACATCCAACACACCATGATTGGTCCACTGATGGGCCCAGACACCTCCATCACATCCAACACACCATGATTGGTATTCCGATGGGTCCAGTTACCTCTATCACATCCAACACACCAAGATTGGTCCTCTGATTAGCCCATTCACCTCCATTACATCCAACCCACCATGATTGGTCCTCTGATGGGCCCAGTCACCTCCATCACATCCAACACATCATGATTGGTCATCTGATGGGCCCAGTCACCTCCATCACATCCAACAAATCATGATTGGTCTTCTGATGAGCCCAATCACCTCCATCACATCCAGCACACCATGGTTGGTCCTCCGATGGGTCCAGTTACCTCTATCACATCCAACACACCATGATTGGTCCTCTGATGAGCCCAATCACCTCCATCACATCCAGCAAATCATGATTGGTCTTCTGATGAGCCCATTCACCTCCATTACATCCAACACACCATGATTGGTCCTCTGATGAGCCCAATCACCTCCATCACATCCAGCACACCATGGTTGGTCCTCTGATGGGTCCAGTTACCTCTATCACATCTAACACACCATGATTGGTCCTCTGATTAGCCCAATCACCTCCATCACATCCAACCCACCATGATTGGTCCTCTGATGAGCCCAATCACCTCCATCACATCCAACCCACCATGATTGGTCCTCTGATGGGTCCAGTCACCTCCATCACATCCAACACACCATGATTGGTCCTCTGATGGGTCCAGTTACCTCTATCACATCCAACACACCATGATTGGTCCTCTGATTAGCCCAGTCACCTCTATCACATCCAACACACTATGATTGATCTTCTGATGAGCCCAGTCACCCCCATCACAGCAGGATTGGTCCTCTGCTGGGCCCGGTAAGTCATCTCCATCTTTTATTTTCTGTTTTAGTTTTTTTTTTGGTTTATGTCTGTAAAAAGGTGATTAAGGATCAGATTTATTCTCACAACTTCCTCTATGGTCAGAGGTGGAACAAATGACTTGTAAATTGTCATAAAGTTATTTTTTGTTTTAGTCTGGAATAAGCAGAAGTTTGATGATGTTCCTGGAGATTCAGAGGTATATGGGGAAAGCGTGTGGCTGCGTCACATGTCCTGTGCAGGAGACACTAATGAGATCTGATTGGATATACACATGTCAAAAATATATACAGTATATTTCTTGAGGCTCTAAAATGCCATGACAGACCTTCCCGCCCAAAATGACCACATTTTACAAGGCACACATCCCATGGTATGCACCAGTAAGTGCCAAGGGGAACTTTTCAAATGTTTAATTATTTTTGAAAATTAAATAAAGTAAAAGACGTGAAATTTTTGTTCACTAATTTATTTTAATATTTCTCTCACACAGCATGGGCATACTTATAATTACACCAAGAAACACTCTGCTCCTCCTCCTGGGTACCACATGGGGGGGGGGGGGGGGGCTGCATGAAGGGGTCTTCTGATGGATCCAGTCACCTCCATCACATCCAACAAATCATGATTGGTCTTCTGATGAGCCCAATCACCTCCATCACATCCAGCACACCATGGTTGGTCCTCCGATGGGTCCAGTTGCCTCTATCACATCCAACACACCATGATTGGTCCTCTGATGAGCCCAATCACCTCCATTACATCCAACACACCATGATTGGTCCTCTGATGAGCCCAATCACCTCCATCACATCCAGCACACCATGGTTGGTCCTCTGATGGGTCCAGTTACCTCTATCACATCCAACACACCATGATTGGTCCTCTGATTAGCCCATTCACCTCCATTACATCCAACACACCATGATTGGTCCTCTGATGAGCCCAATCACCTCCATCACATCCAACACATCATGGTTGGTCTTCTAATGAGCTCAATCACCTCCATCACATCCAACCCCCCATGATTGGTCCTCTGATGGGCCCAGTCACCTCCATTACATCCAACACACCATGATTGGTCCTCTGATGGGTCCAGTTACCTCTATCACATCCAACATACCATGATTGGTCCTCTGATTAGCCCATTTACCTCCATCACATCCAACACACCATGATTGGTCCTCTGATGGGTCCAGTTACCTCTATCACATCCAACATACCATGATTGGTCCTCTGATTAGCCCATTTACCTCCATCACATCCAACACACCATCATTGGTCCTCTGATTAGCCCATTCACCTCCATTACATCCAACCCACCATGATTGGTCCTCTGGTGAGCCCAATCACCTCCATCACATCCAACACACTATGATTGGTCCTCTGATGGGCCCAGTCACCTCTATCACATCCAACACACCATGATTGGTCCTCTGATGGGCCCAGTCACCTCCATCACATCCAACACACCATGATTGGTCCTCTGATGGGCCCAGTCACCTCCATCACATCCAACACACCATGATTGGTCCTCTGATGGGTCCAGTTACCTCTATCACATCCAACACACCATGATTGGTCCTCTGATGGGCCCAGACACCTCCATCACATCCAACACACCATGATTGGTATTCCGATGGGTCCAGTTACCTCTATCACATCCAACACACCAAGATTGGTCCTCTGATTAGCCCATTCACCTCCATTACATCCAACCCACCATGATTGGTCCTCTGATGGGCCCAGTCAC
This sequence comes from Aquarana catesbeiana, assembly GCA_037953035.1. Lineage (NCBI taxonomy): Eukaryota > Metazoa > Chordata > Amphibia > Anura > Ranidae > Aquarana > Aquarana catesbeiana. The sequence goes on from JBBHAA010002266.1 coordinate 278,650, forward strand.
CTCCATCACATCCAACACATCATGATTGGTCATCTGATGGGCCCAGTCACCTCCATCATATCCAACACATCATGATTGGTCCTCTGATGGGCCCAGTCACCTCCATCACATCCAACTCACCATGATTGGTCCTCTGATGGGCCCAGTCACCTCCATCACATCCAACACACTATGATTGGTCCTCTGATGGGCCCAGTCACCTCTATCACATCCAACACACTATGATTGGTCCTCTGATGGGCCCAGTCACCTCTATCACATCCAACACACCATGATTGGTCCTCTGATGGGCCCAGTCACCTCCATCACATCCAACACACCATGATTGGTCCTCTGATGGGCCCAGTCACCTCCATCACATCCAACACACTATGATTGGTCCTCTGATGGGCCCAGTCACCTCCATCACATCCAACACACCATGATTGGTCCTCTGATGGGCCCAGTCACCTCTATCACACCCAACACACCATGATTGGTCCTCTGATGGGCCCAGTCACCTCCATTACATCCAACCCACCATGATTGGTCCTCTGGTGAGCCCAATCACCTCCATCACATCCAACACACTATGATTGGTCCTCTGATGGGCCCAGTCACCTCTATCACATCCAACACACCATGATTGGTCCTCTGATGGGCCCAGTCACCTCTATCACATCCAACACACCATGATTGGTCCTCTGATGGGCCCAGTCACCTCCATCACATCCAACACACCATGATTGGTCCTCTGATGGGCCCAGTCACCTCCATCACATCCAACACACCATGATTGGTCCTCTGATGGGTCCAGTTACCTCTATCACATCCAACACACCATGATTGGTCCACTGATGGGCCCAGACACCTCCATCACATCCAACACACCATGATTGGTATTCCGATGGGTCCAGTTACCTCTATCACATCCAACACACCAAGATTGGTCCTCTGATTAGCCCATTCACCTCCATTACATCCAACCCACCATGATTGGTCCTCTGATGGGCCCAGTCACCTCCATCACATCCAACACATCATGATTGGTCATCTGATGGGCCCAGTCACCTCCATCATATCCAACACATCATGATTGGTCCTCTGATGGGCCCAGTCACCTCCATCACATCCAACTCACCATGATTGGTCCTCTGGTGAGCCCAATCACCTCCATCACATCCAACACACTATGATTGGTCCTCTGATGGGCCCAGTCACCTCTATCACATCCAACACACCATGATTGGTCCTCTGATGGGCCCAGTCACCTCTATCACATCCAACACACCATGATTGGTCCTCTGATGGGCCCAGTTACCTCCATCACATCCAACACACCATGATTGGTCCTCTGATGGGCCCAGTCACCTCCATCACATCCAACACACCATGATTGGTCTACTTATGGGCCCAGTCGCCTCCATTACATCCAACACTAAGTATGAGCCGAACACCCCCTGGTTCGCATCCAGAACATGTGAACGGACCGAAAGTTTGCGCGAATATTCGAACACCGTTAAAGGCTCATATGCAAGTTATTGTCCTAAAAAGTGTTTGGGGACCCGGGTCCTGCCCCAGGGGGACATGTATCAATGCAAAAGAAAGTTTTAAAAACGGTCGTTTTTTCGGGAGCAGTGATTTTAATGATGCTTAAAGTGAAAAAATAAAAGTGAAATATTCCTTTAAATATCGTACCTGGGGGGTGTCTATAGTATGCCTGAAAAGGGGCATATGTTTCCCGTGTTTAGAACAGTCCCTGCACAAAAAGACATTTCTAAAGGAATAAAAGTCATTTAAAAATGCTTGCGGCTGTAATGTAATGTCGGGTCCTGACAATATGGATGAAAATCATTGAGAAAAACGACATGGGTACCCCCCAGTCCATTACCAGGCCCTTTGTGTCTTGTATGGATATTAAAGGGAACCCCGCACCCAAATTAAAAAAAGAAAAGGCGTGGGGGGGCTCCCAGGCCCTATATACTCTGAACAGCAGTATACAGGCAGTCTCCGGGTTACAAACAAGACAGGGACTGTAGGTTTGTTCTTAAGTTGAATCTGTTTTTAATTTGGAACAATTACATTTTGTAAGTGTAGCTCCAGCCAAAAAATCTATTTTTAAGCTTTTTGGATAACATAGGGAAGGGTTATCACCCCTGTAACATTTGTTTTGCTGTCTGTGCCCCTGTTCAGAAGATTTCACCTCACTTTCTGTCCCAATGACAATTGGATTTTGAAAATTTGGGGTTTTTAGGGAAACAAGTATTGGTGATAAAGCATCAGTGGAGACACCTTTTTCCCATATTAACTCTTGGTCCTTAGGCCTTTGGTGTTGGTGGTACCAGAACACTGTAAGCCCTCACAGTTACTCTTGGCGGGCGCAGGAACGAGCCCTGCTGTAAAATGTTAGATCAAAAATTGTAATTACGCGCCCCTGTTAAACAGGGGCAGAAAAATTGGGCCTTAGGCACTGGTGCTGGTGCCCAGAACCAAAAATGTTCTTAGAAGCTATCAACATGAACATTGAGGAGGAATAGGATAGTCACTCAGCATAACAGGATAGTCACTCAGCATCAGCATAGGCAGTCTTCAAGGGATCTCACATTCCTAAAAAAATCGGTCACATCATCATCAGGTGCTTGGTAGCTGGTGATCCAAGACTGATTCATTTTTAAGAAGGTGAGCCGATCAACCGAGTCTGTGGACAGGTGCGCTCTGTAATCGGTTACAAAGCCTCCAGCAGCACTGAATGTGCGTTTAGATAGAACACTGGATGCAGGACAGGCCAATAGCTCAATTGCATACTGTGCAAGCTCTGGCCAGTGATCCATCCTCAAGACCCAGTAACACAGAGGATTTTCGGTGGGAAAGGTGTCTAAGTCAGATCTTGCCCCTAGGTATTCCTGCACCATGTACAACAGACGCTGGCGATGGTTGCTGGAACCGATCATACCTTGGGGCTGCGGACTAAAAAATTGTCTGAACGCATCGGTCAGATGGCCACCTTCTCCACCGCTCTTTCTTTGACTGACCAAAGCCTTAGCAACACATTGTCCAGGAACAGGAGTTTGTAACCTCCCAGGCTCTGGAAACGCATTGCACAAACCTTTCTGCAAGGCCTCCCAAAGATGTTTCATCCTCTGCTCTCTCTGCGAAGGCTGGATAAGTTCAGCGACCTTACCCTTGTAACGTGGATCAAGGAGGGTTGCCAGCCAGTAATGATCCCTCTCCTTGATACCACGAATCCGAGGGTCCTTTCGCAGGCTTTGCAGGATCAGGGAGGCCCTGCAACGAAGGTTTGCTGAGGCATTCGATCCGGAGTCCTCTGGGTCACTAAGGACGACATGATCCGCAGCCACCTCCTCCCAGCCACGTACAAGTCCTTGGGTTTCTGAGAACTGAAAACGATCCCTTGAAGACTGCTGCTGATGCTGAGTGCCAGGCTCCACCTTCATGCTGACACAATCCTCCTCCTCCTCCTCCTCTTCCTGTGTGATAGGCGGGCCTGCAGGAATACTGTCTGGATAAATGGGGCCTTGAGAGGTAAGGAAGTCCTCCTCTTCCTCCCTCTGTTCTGCCTCAAGTGCCCTGTCCATTATTCCATGCAGCGTGTGCTCCAACAGGAAGACAAGAGGGACAGTATCACTGATGCATGCACTGTCACTGCTCACCATCCTCGTGGCCTCCTCAAATGGTGACAGGATAGTGCATGCATCCTTGATCATTAGCCACTGGCATGGCGAAAAAAAGCCAAGCTCCTCTGACCCTGTCCTGGTGCCATAAGGTAGTCATTGATGGCCCTCTGCTGCATGTACAGCCGCTGCAGCATTTCCAACGTTGAGTTCCAACTGGTGGGAATGTCACAGATAAGGCGGTTCTTGGGTAGGTTGCATTCCTTTTGAAGGTCAGCCAGCCGAGCACTGGCATTATATGACCGGCGGAAATGCCAACAGACTTTCCTGGCCTGCCTCAGGAGATCCTGTAAGCCCGGGTACCTGCACACAAAAACTGCTGCACCACCAAATTAAGGACGTGAGCCAAATAGGGAACATGGATCAAGTGTCCCTGTCGGAGGGTGGAGAGGAGGTTGGTGCCATTGTCACAAACCACCATTCCTGCCTGAAGCTGGCGTGGTGCCAACCACCTCTGAGCCTGCCCCTGCAGAGCTGACAGAATCTCTGCCCCAGTGTGGCTCCTGTCCCCTAAGCAGACCAACTCAAGCACCGCATGGCATCTTGCCTGAGTGCTTGCGTAGCCCTACGGAGCACCGCTGGTTCCGAGGACAAAGCACTGGAAGAGGCCACGGAGGAAGAAGAAGAGGAGGGGGTGGAGGAGAGAGGTGTGTCAGAATCACCACTACCTGCATTTTGGAGGCGTGGTGGTGGAACAAGTTCCAACATTACTGCACCTTGTCCTGCATCCTTCCCAGCTGCTGGCAGGGTTACCCAGTGCGCCGTGAAAGAAAGGTAACGTCCCTGTCCATGCCTGCTGGACCATGAGTCAGCGGTAAAATGCACCTTACCACTGACTGCACTGTCCAACGAGGCCAAGACATTGCCTTCCACATGCTGGTAGAGAGCCGGAATGGCCTTCCGAGAGAAAAAATGGAATTTGGGAACCTGGGTGCCACTGAGGTACCACACATTCCACAAATTCACGAAAGGGGGCAGAGTCTGCTGAAAAGGCAGCAGTTGGAGTGCTAGCAATTTAGCCAAACTAGCATTCAGCCGCTGAGCATGTGGATGGCTGGGACAGAATTTCTCTCGACGGTTTAGCAACTGGGGTAGGGAAATTTGCCTGCTACAATCGGATTTAGGTGTACCGCTAGCAGATTGCCCGCAAGTGCTTGGGACACCTAATTCTACACCTTCATTCCTCTCAGTGTAGGTTTCTGAGAGGACTGGAGGTATAGTGGGGTTGGAGATCCCAGCTGATGAGGAGCAAGAAGAGGTCTGCCTTGTTCTTTGGTGTGGGTCTTTTAAGTACTGTTGCCAGCGGACTGCATGGGAGCTCGACATATGTCGCCCAAGCGGCTGTTTTGGCCATGCTTGATAAGCTTCAGACATATGTTGCAAACAGCAATGGTTCGATCTGCTGCACACTTCAGCAGCGCCCTGCACATGCGGAGCTCTGCGGTGTGATGCAGTCAGTTGGCTGTCCTTAAGCTGGCCCCTGGAGGGCATCCTGCCTCGTTGGAGATGTGCCGCCTCCTCCTCCTCCTCTCTTCTATCAGGCACCCACATAGAGTCAGTGACCTCATCATCCCCTCCTTCCTTACCACTGGAGCAAACCTGGCAGTATGCTGCAGCTGGGGGGAACATGACTGCCAGTTTCTTGTCCTTCTTGGGCACTCCCTCTCTATGGGCTCATGTTACTGCCTTCATCCACAGGCGGTGGTCTCAGCGGGGAGCATTGATAGCTTCAAGAAACTATTAGATAATCACCTGAATGACCGCAACATACAGGGATATGTAATGAAATACTGACACATAATCACACACATAGGTTGGACTTGATGGACTTGTGTCTTTTTTCAACCTCACCTACTATGTAACTATGTAACTATCCTCAACCTGGGTACCATCATCGGAGCCTTCAAAACGCTGCGCATCCTCCTGCAGCATGTACCCGACACTGTGGTCGAACAGTTCGGGGGACTCCTCAGGACACGATGGCGGGGCTAGGGAAGGAGTGAATGATGCCACTGAGCCGATGTAATAGGCCGCTTTAGCAGCCAAGCTTATCTTAGCCTGGGTGACAGAGGATGAGGAGGGTGAGGATGGCTTAGTTATCCACTCTACCAACTCTTCTGCATGTTGTAGATCAACACGGCCAGCTGCCGAAAAAAAGGACAAGCATGCCCCACGGCCACCTGCAGAGGATGCACCGTGTCCACGACCAGCACTGTTGACTGTAGACACAGAGCCTGCTTGCCCTCTTTTAGTGGCCTGTGAGCGTCTGTCTTTCCTTGGTGGCCTTCCAGACATACTGTAATATTTTATTAGCAAAACAACCGCCTGAAGTTTACTAGAAATAGTACACCAGGAATGGCCTGCAGTCAGGTATAGGCTTGGCTAGACTAGAATGCACTGTATATATATCTTTATGCACTGCAGATCACTGAATAACTTTCCTGCCTGAAAGTGTCTTTGACTACTTACACCAGGAACGGTCTGCAGTGAGATCTAGCTAAACTGGATACAGTGTGTATGTATATATGTATATATATATATATATATATATATATATATATATATAGCCGGGATGTGTATATATATATATACTAAATACACTGCAGCTAACTGAATCAACTGCCTGCCTGAAGTATATTAGAAACAGTACAGCAGGAATGGTCTGCAGTGAGATCTAGCTAACTTGCTCCCTGCTGATGGTGGCTTGCATGTGGATTTTGTGAACATAAGTGGAATTTTGAACTAAAGTTGAGAGTTAATAACCAGGAGTGGTGCTTTTGACTGCTTCTGCTTGCAAGTGTTGTTTTTGGGGTTATTGTCCTCCTTTATTTGATACATTTGCTATCAGTTTTTAAAATACTTTTTTTTCCTCCTTTTTTCTGACACTTTTTAAAGAGCTTTTTTTTTCCTTCCTGCTAATTAAGATGAGTGGTTAATTGTTCACAGGTGTATAAAAGTGTCTATACAAACTCCCCTAGGAGCTTGCTCCCCGCTGCTGGTGGCTTGCATGTGGATTTTGTTAACATAAGTGGAATTTTGAACTTAAGTGGAGAGTTAATAACCAGGAGTTGAAAATGGGAGTTAAGACAGGAGTCTTCTAACCTGTAAGTAACATCTTAAACTTCCCTTAATTAATTGTATTGTTAATGGGAAATGAGTGCTGGCAGGGTTGAAGGTTTTGCTCAGTGCACAGTGTGCCACATGTATGCAAAATTGGTGCAACAGCTCCAGGATGGATACCGCTGTGACAGACGTGAGCGGGTTGCCCTTCTGGAAGCTCACATTAGAGATCTGGAGGAGCAAGTTGCAACACTGGGAAGAAAGAACAACCTTGAAGGGGGTCCTCTGCTCGCTGAGTAGGTGGTCAGTAGGGTTGATGTGGAGGGTGGAGGGGCAAGTCAGGATTATCAGATAGGAAGATGGGTTAATGTAGTTAGAGGGAGTGGAAGGGGCTCACAGAAAAGGAAGGCCAGTCCTGTGTTTGTGCATCAAAACAAATTTGCCAAGTTAGGTGAAAATGTGGAGCTGGCAAACACAGAGGTGGCAGCCCTAGATGTCACTGCGACCCCTAACAGCCGGGAGAGCAGCCCATCTAGTTTGGGTGGTGAGGGGAGTGCAGGTAGGCCTATACAGTTGGTGGTAATAGGGGGTTCTATAATCAGAAGGACTGATAGAATAATTTGTCGCCAGGATCGCCTCAACCGAATGGTTTCGGCATGTGGTGGACCGGGTGGATAAATTACTGGGAGGGGCTGAGCATGACCCAGCTGTCTTGGTCCACGTTGGAACCAATGATAGTATACATGGAAGGTGGAGGCTCCTTAAGAATCAATTTAAAGAACTAGGCTGCAAGTTGAAGGGAAGGACCTCCAAGGTGATATTCTCTGAAATATTGCCTGTGCCATGCGCAACACAGGAAAGGCAGTGGGTGATTAGAGAGGTGAATGCATGGCTAAAGACCTGGTGTGGGGAGGAGGGGTTTATGGGAAGGCTAGAGGAGTATTTAAAATAGGATTGAGGGGGGAGGGTGAGCTAGAATTACATCAAGAAGACAGGTCAGTTAGGGGTCAGACATTAATGGAGGGTGGAATGGGGATAGATGGGGGGAGGGTTATGACAGGTGACAAACAGCCACTGGAAACTGTAGTGCCATTTGTACTACTAAAAATGATATGAAAAACACCAGAGCAAAATGTAATAATGCATTAAAGTGTTTGTTCACCAATGCCAGAAGTCTGCCAAGCAAAATAGGTGAGTTGGAAGCTCTGGTGCATGAGGAGAGCTATGATGTAATTGGTATTGCTGAAACTTGGCTTCAATCCTCACATGACTGGGCTATTAATCTTCCTGGCTATGCACTCTTACTGAGAGACAGGGTGAAAAGGAAAGGTGGCGGGGTCTGTCTCTATGTGAGAAGTGATCTCAAAGCAAATGTGAAAGAGGACCTGGTTGATGGAGAGTGTGATGAGTCTGAAGCATTATGGGTGGAACTGCATATAGATGGGCATAGTTCAAACTTAATCATTGAAGTTTGTTGTAGACCACCCAATGTTAACGAGGAGGTGGAGACTCAGCTCCTTGCACAGATGGAAAGGGCTGCAAGGGCTGGGACAGTGATAATAATGGGGGATTTTAACTACCCAGAAATTGACTGGCGTAATGTGGCAGTGCTGGGACAGTGAAAGGGCAAACATTTATAAACCTATTACAGGACAATTTTATGGTCCAGTTTATTGAGGCCCCAACTAGGAATGAAGCTCTGTTGGACCTGGTAATCCCAAACCATGCAGAGCTTATTACTAATGTCCAGATAAAGGAACACCTGGGTAGCAGTGATCATAACATGATTTCATTTGATGTTAGCTGTAAACAAGAGATACATACGGGAAAGATAAAAACACTTAACTTCAAATTTTCCAAGGATGAGGGCTGCTCTCCAGGATTTAGACTGGGAGGGAATATTTGCATTGATAAACACAGAACAGAAATGGGAATTCTTCAAAAAGACTGTTTGGGACCTCACTGCAAAGTATATTCCCATGGGCAATAAGTTTAAAAGGCTAAAAACAAAACCTATGTGGCTCACGGCCAAAGTTAAAAAAGTTAGAAACAATAAGAAAAGAGCTTTTAAAAAATATAAAAATGAAGGAACACTAGTGTTGTTTAAATGTTACAAAGAATTTAACAGAATATGTAAAAAGGAAATCAAGGGTGCAAAAATTCAAAATGAACGACAGATTGCAAAAGATAGCAGGACAAACCCCCAAAAAATCTTCAAATATATTAATAGTAAAAAGGTCAGGTCTGAGCATGTCGCCCTTTACAAAATAATCTAGAGTGTGTGACTGGGGACAAAGAGAAGGCAAATTTAATAAATACTTTCTTCAGCTCTGTGTATACAAAGGAGCATGGGGGAGCTCATGTCCATAATGGGGGTGGTAGTGACACAGCCCAAAAATGATCCACAATGGCTCAAAAGTGATCTGGTCCAGAATTATTTAGACAGAATAAAGGTGGATAAAGCACCTGGACCTGATGGCATCCACCCACCGATCCTAAAAGAATTGAGCTCTGTCATTTCAAGGCCATTGTATCTAATATTTAGGGACTCATTAATGATGGGAATAGTACCACTGGATTGGCGCAGGGCCAATGTGGTGCCTATATTTAAAAAGGGATCAAAGTCTTTACCAAGTCTCTATAGACCTGTTAGTGTAACTTCTATAGTCGGGAAGATACTGGAGAGTTTAATAAAAGACACATAGGTGAGTACTTGCTGGAAAAGAACATTTTAAGCAACGGACAGCATGGAGTCATGAAATACAGAAGTTGTCAGACAAACCTGATTTCTTTTTATGACGAGATAAGTAAAACCTTGGACAGAGGGGTGGCTGTGGACGTGGTATACTTGGACAGAGGGGTGGCTGTGGACAGGGTATACTTGGACAGAGGGGTGGCTGTGGATGTGGTATACTTGGACAGAGGGCGGGCTGTGGACGTGGTATACATGGATAGAGGGGTGCCTGTGGACGTGGTATACTTGGACAGAGGGTGGCTGTGGTTGTGGTATACTTGGACAGAGGGGTGGCTGTGGACGTGGTATACTTGGACAGAGGGGTGGCTGTGGACGTGGTATACTTGGACAGAGGGGTGGCTGTGGATGAGGTATACTTGGACAGAAGGGTGGCTGTGGACGTGACTTGGATAGAGGGGGGGCTGTGGACGTGGTATACTTGGACAGAGGGGTGGCTGTGGATGAGGTATACTTGGACAGAAGGGTGGCTGTGGACGTGACTTGGATAGAGGGGGGGCTGTGGACGTGGTATACTTGGACAGAGGGGTGGCTGTGGACATGGTATACTTGAACAGAGGGTGGCTGTGAAAGTGGTATACTTGGACAGAGGGGTGGCTGTGGACGTGGTATACTTGAACAGAGGAGTGGCTGTGGACGTGGTATACTAGGACAGAGGGGGGCTGTGGATGTGTATACTTGGACAGAGGGGGGCTGTGGACGTGGTATACTTGAACAGAGGGGTGGCTGTGGACATGGTATACTTGGACAGAGGGGAGGCTGTGGACGTGGTATACTTGGATTTTGCAAAAGCGTTCGATACAGTTCCGCACAGAAGGCTCATGTGTAAGGTAAAGGCTACAGGCTTGGAAATATCAGTTTGTAAATGGATAGAAAACTGGCTAAAAGACAGAATTCAGAGAGTCGTGGTTAATGATTCTTACTTTGAATGGTCTGAGGTTATCAGTGGTGTACCCCAAGGTTCAGTGTTGGGACCCTTACTTTTTAATATCTTTATAAATGATATGAGGTCTGGGATTTCAGTCTTTGCAGATGACACCAAGCTATGCAGTGGAATAACGTCCTTACAGGATGTCTCCAATTTACAAGCCGACCTCAATGCTCTAATTGGGCGACTATGTGGCAGATGAGGCTTTATGTTGAGAAATGTAATGTTCTGCACTTGGGGGCTAAAAATATGCATCATACATACTAGGGGGAGTACAACTGGGGGAATCTGTGGTGGAGAAGGATCTGGGGGGGGGGATCTGTAGTGGAGAAGGATCTGGGGGGATCCATAGCAGAGAAGGATCTGGGGGGATCCATAGTGGAGAAGGATCTGGGGGGATCCATAGTGGAGAAGGATCTGGGGGGATCCATAGTGGAGAAGGATCTGGGGGGATCCATAGTGGAGAAGGATCTGGGGGGGATCCATAGTGGAGAAGGATCTGGGGGGATCCATAGTGGATAAGGATCTGGGGGGATCCATAGTGGATAAGGATCTGGGGGGATCCATAGTGGAGAAGGATCTGGGGGGATCCATAGTGGATAAGGATCTGGGGGGATCCATAGTGGAGAAGGATCTGGGGGGATCCATAGTGGAGAAGGATCTGGGGGGGGATCTGTAGTGGAGAAGGATCTGGGGGGATCCATAGCAGAGAAGGATCTGGGGGGATCCATAGTGGAGAAGGATCTGGGGGGATCCATAGTGGAGAAGGATCTGGGGGGATCCATAGTGGAGAAGGATCTGGGGGGATCCATAGTGGAGAAGGATCTGGGGGGATCCATAGTGGAGAAGGATCTGGGGGGATCCATAGTGGATAAGGATCTGGGGGGATCCATAGTGGAGAAGGATCTGGGGGGATCCATAGTGGAGAAGGATCTGGGTGGATCCATAGTGGAGAAGGATCTGGGGGGATCCATAGTGGAGAAGGATCTGGGGGGATCCATAGTGGATAAGGATCTGGGGGGATCCATAGTGGAGAAGGATCTGGGGGGATCCATAGTGGAGAAGGATCTGGGTGGATCCATAGTAGAGAAGGATCTGGGGGGGGGAATCTGTAGTGGAGAAGGATCTGGGGGGATCCATAGCAGAGAAGGATCTGGGGGGATCCATAGCGGAGAAGGATCTGGGGGGATCCATAGTGGAGAAGGATCTGGGGGGATCCATAGTGGAGAAGGATCTGGGGGGATCCATAGTGGAGAAGGATCTGGGGGGATCCATAGTGGATAAGGATCTGGGGGGGATCCATAGTGGAGAAGGATCTGGGGGGATCCATAGTGGAGAAGGATCTGGGTGGATCCATAGTGGAGAAGGATCTGGGGGGATCCATAGTGGAGAAGGATCTGGGGGTTTTGGTAGATCATAAGCTCAATAATAACATGCAATGCCAAGCTGCGGTTTCCAAAGTGAGCCTTTCTTATATAAGAGAGGTCTGGACTCCAGAGAGAGAGATATCATCTGTACAAATCATTAGTAAGATCTCATCTGGAATATGCAGTTCAGTTTTGGGCTCCAGTTCTCAAAAAGGATATCGGGGAACTGGAGAAAGAAAGAAGGGCAACCAAACTGATAAGAGGCATGGGGGAGCTCAGCTATGAGGAGAGATTAGAGGAACTGAATTCATTCTCTCTTGAGAAGAGGAGATTAAGGGGGGATATGATCTCCATGTATAAATATATAAGGGGTCCATATAGTGAACTTGGTGTTGAGTTATTCTCTTTATGGTCAACACTGAGGACAAGGGGGCACGCTTTACATCTGGAGGAAAAGAGATTTCATCTCCAAATACGGAAAGTGTTTTTCACAGTAAGAGCCGTGAAATTGTGGAATAGACTCCCTCCAGAGGTGGATCTGGTCAGCTCAGTAGATTGCTTTAAGAAAGGCCTGGATATTTTCCTAAATGTACAGAATATAACGGGGTACTGACATTTATAGGGAAAGTTGATCCAGGGAAAATCTGATTGCCTCTCCGGGGATCAGGAAGGAATTTTTCCCCTGCTGTAGCAAATTGGAGCATGCTCTGCTGGGGTTGTTTACCTTCCTCTGGGTCAACTGTGGGTATAGTATTGGGTATACAGTATTGGGTTGTACGATATTTTTTTTATTTATTTTTTTTTTTTAATGGTTGAACTGGATGGACTTGTGTCTTTTTTCAACCTGACTAACTATGTAACTGAATAAACTGCCTGCTCAAAGTAAATGAAATGACACTCTCTTTCTCTCTCTGTCTCTCTCTCTCTCTCTGCCTCTCTCTCTCTCTCTCTCTCTCTCTGCCTCTCTCTCTCTCTCTCCCTCTCTCTCCCCCCTCCCCCTCCCCCTCTCTCTCTCTCTCTCTCTCTCCCTCTCTCTCCCCCCTCCCCCCCCTCTCTCTCTTCCTCTCTTTCTCTCTTCCTCTGTCTCTCTCTCTCTTTCTCTCTCTCTCTCTCTCTCTCTCTCTCTCTCTCTCTCTCTCCCTCTCTCTCTGTCTCTCTCTGTCTCTCTCTCTCCCCCCTCCCCCCCTCTCTCTCTCTCTCCCTTTCTCTCCCCCCCTCCCCCTCTCTCTCTCTCTCTCTCTGTCTCTCTCTCTCCCTCTCTCTCCCCCCCTCCCCCCCCCTCTCTCTCTCTCTCTCTCTCTCCCTCTCTCTCCCCCCCTCCCCCCCTCTCTCTCTCTCTCCGCCAGCAACACACTACACAGGGCCGATGTGCAGGCGGCCTTATATAGTGTGGGGCTTGGACTTAATCCCCTGAGCCATAACTGGCCAAAAGCACCCTGCCCTTGGCCAGTTATGGCTCTCTTCGCTGACGGCGCTGTGATTGGCCAAAGCATGTGGGTCATAGTGCATGCTTGGCCAATCATCAGCCAGCAATGCACTGCGATGACGCAGTGCATTATGGGGCGTGACGCACCGCTCGAATTTGGCGCGAACGCCCCATAATGTTCGATCTTCATCGAACGATCGAACAGCCGATGTTCAAGTTGAACTCATGTTCTACTCGAACTCGAAGCTCATCCCTATCCAACCCACTCTGATTGATCTTCTGATGAGCCCAGTCACCTCCATCACATCAGGATTGGTCCTCTGCTGGGCCCAGTAAGTCACCTCTATCTTTAATTTTCTGTTTTAGTTTTTTTTTAACTTTATGTCTGTAAAAAGGTGATTAAGGATCAGATTTATTCTCACAACTTCCTCAATGGTCAGAGGTGGAACAAATGACTTGTAAATTGTCATAAAGTTATTTTTGGTTTTAGTCTGGAATAAGCAGAAGTTTGATGATGTTCCTGGAGATTCAGAGGTATATGGGGAAAGTGTGTGGCTGCGTCACATGTCCTGTGCAGGAGACACTGATGAGATCTGATTGGATATACACAAGTCAAAAATATATACAGTATATTTCTTGGGGCTCTAAAATGCCATGACAGACCTTCCCCCCCAAAATGACCACATTTTACAAGGCACACATCCCAAGGTATGCATTGAGTGCCACAGGGAGCCTGTAGAATTTGTAATTATTTTTCAAAGTTAAATAAAGTAAAAGACGTGAGATTTTTGTTCACTAATTTATTTTAATATTTCTCTCACACAGCATGGGCATACTTATAATTACACCAAGAAACACTCTGCTCCTCCTCCTGGGTACCACATGGGGGAACTTAGGCTGCATGGAGGGGCCCAAAATCCAAGGAGACCCTTCAGAGGCATAAAATACACATCTGGTGCTCCTCCTTCTGGGTATCACATGGGGGGCTGCATGAAGGGGCCCAAAATCCAACACACCATGATTGATGCTCTGACCCCAGTCACCTCCATCACACCCAACACACCATGATTGGTCCTCTGGTGGGCCCAGTAACGTCCATCACATTAAACACACCCTGATTGATCTTCTGATGAGCCCAGTCGTGTCTGATGAGCCAAATCACCTCCATCACATCCAACACTCCATGATTGATCCTCTTAAGGGCCCAGTCACCTCCATCATATCCAACACACCATGATTGATCTTCTGATGAAGCCAGTCACCTCCATCACATCCAACACACCATGATTGGTCCTCTGATGGGCGCAGTCACCTCCATCCCATCCAACACACCATAGTTGGTCCTCTGATGGCCCCAATCACTTCCATCACAACCAACAAGCCATGATTGGTCCTCTGATTAGCCCATTTACCTCCATTACATCCAACACATCATGATTGGTCCTTTGATGAGCCCAATCACCTCCATGACATCCAACACACCATGATTGTTCCTCTGATGGGCCCGGTCACCTCCATCACATCCAACACACTATGATTGGTCCTATGATAAGCCCAGTCACCTCCAACACATCTACACCATGTTCGGTCCTCGGATGGGCCCAGACACCTCCATCACATCCAACACATCATGATTGATCCTCTGATTAGCCCAGTCACCTCCATCACATCCAACACACCATGATTGGTCCTCTGATGAGCCAAATCACCTCCATCACATCCAACACATCATGAGTGGCTTTCTAATGGGCCCAGTCACCTCCATCACATCCAACACACCATGATTGATCCTCTGATGGGCCCAGTCAGCTCCATTATATCCAACACACCATGATTGATCCTCTGATGGGCATATTCACCTCCATCACATTCAACACACCAGGATTGGTCCTCTGATTGGCCCAGTCACCTCCATCATATCCAACACACCATGATTGATATTCTGATGAAGCCAGTCACCTCCATCCCATCCAACACACCATGGTTGGTCCTCTGATGGCTCCAGTCACCTCCATCACATCCAACACGCCATGATTGGTTCTCCGATTAGCCCATTTACCTCCATGACATCCAACACACCATGATTGGTCCTCTGATGGGCCCGGTCACCTCCATCACATCCAACACACCATGATTGATCCTGTGATGAGCCCAGTCACCTCCATCACATCCAAAAGATCATGATTGATCCTCTGATGAGCCAAATCACCTCCATCACATCCTACACACCATGATTGGTCCTGTGATGAGCCCAGTCACCTCCAACACATCCAACACACCCTGATTGGTCCTCTGATTAGCCCATTTACCTCCATCACATCCAACACACCATGATTGGCTTTCTGATGGGCCCAGTCACCTCCATCACATCCAACACATCATGATTGGCTTTCTGATGGGCCCATTCACCTCCATCACATCCAACACACCATGATAGATCCCCTTAAGGGCCCAGTCACCTCCATCATATCCAACACACCATGATTGATCTTCTGATGAAGCCAGTCACCTCCATCACATCCAACACACCATGATTGGTCCTCTGATGGGCGCAGTCACCTCCATCCCATCCAACACACCATGATTGGTCCTCTGATTAGCCCATTTACCTCCATCACATCCAACACACCATGATTGGTCCTGTGATGAGCCCAGTCACCTCCAACACATCCAACACACCATGATTGGTCCTCTGATTAGCCCATTTACCTCCATCACATCCAACACACCGTGATTGGTCCTCTGATGGGCCCAGTCATCTCCATCACATCCAACACACCATTATTGGTCCCCTGATGAGCCCAGTCACCTCCATCACATCCAACAAGCCATGATTGGTCCTCTGATTAGCCCATTCAACTCCATTACATCCAACACATCATGATTGGCTTTCTGATGGGCCCAGTCACCTCCATCACATCCAACACACCATGATTGGTCCTCTGATTGGCCCAGTCACCTCCATCATGTCCAACACATCATGATTGGCTTTCTGATGGGCCCAGTCACCTCCATCACATCCAGCGCACCATGATTGGTCCTCTGATGGGCCCAGTCACCTCCATCACATCCAACACACCATGATTGGCCCTGTGATGGTCCCAGTCACCTCCAACACATCCAGTGCATAATGATTGGTCCTGTGATTAGCCCATTCACCTCTATCACATCCAACACACCATGATTGATCCCCTGATGAGCCCAGTCACCTCCATCAAATCAAACACATCATGATTGGTCCTCTGATGAGCCCAGTCACCTCCATCACATCCAACACACCATGATTGGTCCTGCGATGAGCCCAATCACCTCCATCACATCCAATGCACAATGATTGGTCCCCTGATGGGCCCAGTCATCTCCATCATATCCAAAACACCATGATTGATCCTCTTAAGGGCCCAGTCACCTCCATCATATCCAACACACCATGATTGATCTTCTGATGAAGCCAGTCACCTCCATCACATCCAACACACCATGATTGATCCTCTTAAGGGCCCAGTCACCTCCATCATATCCAACACACCATGATTGATCTTCTGATGAAGCCAGTCACCTCCATCACATCCAACACACCATGATTGGTCCTCTGATGGGCACAGTCACCTCCATCCCATCCAACACACCATGATTGGTCCTCTGATTAGCCCATTTACCTCCATCACATCCAACACACCATGATTGGTCCTGTGATGAGCCAAATCACCTCCATCACATCCTACACACCATGATTGGTCCTGTGATGAGCCAAATCACCTCCATCACATCCAACACACCATGATTGGTCCTGTTATGAGCCAAATCACCTCCAACACATCCAACACACCATGATTGGTCCTCTGATTAGCCCATTTACCTCCATCACATCCAACACACCATGATTGGTCCTGTGATGAGCCCAGTCATCTCCATCACATCCAACACACCATTATTGGTCCCCTGATGAGCCCAGTCACCTCCATCACATCCAACAAGCCATGATTGGTCCTCTGATTAGCCCAATCACCTCCATTACATCCAACACATCATGATTGGCTTTCTGATGGGCCCAGTCACCTCCATCACATCCAACACACCATGATTGGTCCTCTGATTGGCCCAGTCACCTCCATCACATCCAACACATCATGATTGGCTTTCTGATGGGCCCAGTCACCTCCATCACATCCAGCGCACCATGATTGGTCCTCTGATGGGCCCAGTCACCTCCATCACATCCAACACACCATGATTGGCCCTGTGATGATCCCAGTCACCTCCAACACATCCAGTGCACAATGATTGGTCCCCTGATGGGCCCAGTCACCTCCATCATATCCAACACACCATGATTGGTCCTCTGATGAGCCCAATCACCTCCATCACATCCATCCAATACATCATGATTGGTTTTCTATTGTTCTATTTGGCCTAGTCACTTACATCACATCCAACACATTATGATTAGTTCTCTGATGAGCCAAGTCATTTCCATCTCATCCAACACACCATGACTGGTCCTCTGATGGGCCCAGTCACCTCCATCATATCCAACACATCATGATTGGTTCTCTGATGAGCCAGGTCATTTCCATCTCATCCAACACACCATGACTGGTCCTCTGGGCCAAGTCACCTCCATCATATCCAACACATTATGATTGGTCCTCGGATGGGTCCAGTCACCTCCATTACATCCAACACACCATGATTAGTCCTCTGATGGCCCCAGTAACCTCCATCTCATCCAACACACCATGATTGGTCCTCTGATGAGCCCAGTCACCTCCATCACATCCAACACACCTTGATTGGTCCTCTGATGGGCCCAGTCACCTCCAACACATCCAACTCGCCATGATTGGTCCCCTGATGGGCCCAGTCACCTCCATCATATCCAACACACCATGATTGGTCCTCTAATGAGCCCAATCACCTCCATCACATCCATCCAACACATCATGATTGGTCTTCTATTGTTCTATTGGGCCCAGTCACCTCCATCCCATCCAACACACCATGATTGGTGCTCTGATGGGCCCAGTCACCTCCATCACATCCAACACACCATGATTAGTCCTGTGATGAGCCCAGTCACCTCCATCACATCCAACACACCATGATTGATCCTCTGATGGGCCCAATCACCTCCATCATATCCAACACACCATGATTAATCCTCTGATGGGCCCAGTCACCTCCATCACATTCAACACACCATGATTAGTCCTCTGATGAGCCCAATCACCTCCATCACATCTATCCAACACATCATGATTGGTCTTCTATTGTTCTATTGGGCTCAGTCACCTCCATCACATCCAACACACCATGATTGATTTTCTGATGGCCCCAGTCACCTCCATCACATCCAACACACCATTATTGGTCCTCTGATGGGCCCAGTGACCTCCATCCCATCCAACACACCATGATTGGTCCTCTGATAAGCCCAATCATCTCCATCACATCCATCCAACACATCATGATTGGTCTTCTATTGTTCTATTGGACCCAGTCACCTCCATCACATCCAACACATCATGATTGGTTCTCTGATGAACCAAGTCACTTCCATCTCATCCAAAACACCATGACTGGTCCTCTGATGGGCCCAGTCACCTCCATCATATCCAACACACCATGATTGGTCCCCTGATGAGCCCACTCACCTCCATCACATTCAACACACCATGATTGGTCCTCTGATTAGCCCAGTTACTTCTAACACACTATGATTGCTCCTCTGATTACCCCTTTTACCTCCATTACATCCAACACATCATTATTGGTCCTCTGATTAGCCCATTCACCTCCATCACATCCAACACACCTTGATTGGTCTTGTGATGAGCCCAGTCACCTCCATCACATCCAACACACCATGATTGATCCTCTGAAGGGCCCAGTCACCTCCATCATATCCAACGCACCATATTTGATCCTCTGATGGGCCCAGTCACCTTCATCACATTCAACACACCATGATTGGTCCTCTGATTGGCCCAGTCACCTCCATCATATCCAACACACCATGATTGGTCCCCTGATGAGCCCAGTCACCTCCATCACATCCAACACACCATGATTGGTCCTCTGATGGGCCCAGTCACCTCCATCCCATCCAACACACCATGGTTGGTCCTCTTATAGCCCCAGTCACCTCCAACACATCCAACACGCCATGATTTGTCCTCTGAATAGCCCTGTCACCTCCAACACACTATGATTGGTCCTCTGATTAGCCCAATTACCTCCATTACATCCAACGCACCATGATTGATCCTCTGATGGGCCCAGTCACCTCTATCATATCCAACACACCATGATTGGTCCTGTGATGAGCCCAGTCACCTCCATCACATCCAACACACCATGATTAATCTTCTGAGGAAGCCAGTCACCTACATCACATCCAACACACCATGATTGGTCCTCTGATGGGCCCAGTCACCTCTATCACATTCAACACACCATGATTGGTCCTCTGATGAGCCCAGTCACCTCCATCACATCCAACACACCATGATTGGTCCTCTGATGAGCCCAGTCACCTCCATCACATTCAATCCACTATGATTGTCTTCTGATGAGCCCAGTCACCTCCATCACACCAGGATTAATCTTCTGCTGGGCCCAGTAAGTCACCTCCATCTTTTATTTTCTGTTTTAGTTTTTTTTAGCTTAATGTCTGTAAAAAGGTGATTAAGGATCAGATTTATTCTCACAACTTCCTCTATGGTCAGAGGTGGAACAAATGACTTGTAAATTGTCATAAAGTTATTTTTGGTTTTAGTCTGGAATAAGCAGAAGTTTCATGATGTTCCTGGAGATTCAGAGATATATGGGAAAAGTGTGTGGCTGCATCACATGTCCTGTGCGGGAGACACTGATGAGATCTGATTGGATATACACATGTCAAAAATATATACAGTATATTTCTTGGGGCTTTAAAATGCCATGACAGGCCTCCCCCACCCCCCATCCCCAAAATGACCACATTTTACAAGGCACACATCCCAAGGTATGCACTGAGTGCCAAGGGGAGCCTTTAGAATTTTTAATTATTTTTGAAAATTAAATAAAGTAAAAGACGTGAGATTTTTGTTCACTAATTTATTTTAATATTTCTCTCACACAGCATGGGCATACTTATAATTACACCAAGAAACACTCTGTTCCTCCTCCTCGGTATCACATGGGGAACTTAGGCTGCATGGAGGGGCCCAAAATCCAAGGACACCCTTCAGAGGCATAAAATACACATCTGGTGTTCTGATCACAGGTGATAAAATAAATTAAATTTGATTTTTTTTTTTTTTTACAAAATTGTTATTTTAGTAAGATATTTCTGACACATAGCATGGGTGACCTTAGAATTACATCCCAAAACAGAGTCTGTGCTTCAACCTGAGTGTGGAGATAAAACATGGGGGAGACTTTTTCGAAAACCAACCCACATAGAAGGGCCCAAAATCAAAGGAGCACCTCCAGAGGCACAAAATACACATCTAACTTCCTTTATCACATTTTCCCCCTTTATGTACCACACTGCTGAGGTTGGTTGCCACCAATCAATAGGTAGACTCTTACTGGGGACTCTTCATCCTCGGAAGCAGAAAGTGGTCAATAATGAACCTCTGAACATGTGGTACTGGTGTTTAGGTGATAGGGGATACTGTGGCTGTCTCTGGTGACATGGTACTTGTGTGGCAGTGACCGGACAGGGGGAGCTCTGGCTGGGATGGAGATCTGTACTGGGGGAGCTTTACTAAAGAAGGGGGTCTGTACTGGAGGGAGCTGTACAATAGGATGGAGATCTGTACTGGGTAGCTTTACAAACCAATTACTATGAACACATCTATATCCTAAAAAACTCACTTCTGGTGACATAACACAGTCTCAGTCTGTGGTATTGTTTCTAATGTGGTCTCCTTCGGTGGTATGGTTTTTGGTGTGGTCTTATTCAGTGGTATGGTTTTTGGTGTGCTTTCCTTTAGTGGTATGGTTTCTGGTGTGGTTTATCCAGTGTTTCTAAAAACCAAAAGATCAAATCAGCCTTGCAGTGAAGATCATTATTAGACTCTACAGTAATAAGTGATCACCAATAAGAGTCACAGAACAAAACTTTCTCCAAAAGTCAGATAATCCGGAAGTAAATCTTTTCCAAAAATGTCCTCTTGTGTGATCCCCAATCTTCAATGTCCCTCAGGTGAATAGAGGAGGCTTACCAAAATCTTTTGGCTCCTTATTGCTAAGTGAGTCACATGAGGCCCTCTATGGTGAGGTCTCAGTCTGGTGTGGTCTCCCGTGCGGTCTCAGTCTATGGTGTCGTTTCTGGTGTGGTCTAATTTAATGGTATGGTCTCTGCTGAGGCCTCAGTCTGTGGTATGGTCTCTGGTGTGGTCTCACTCTGTGGTATGGTCTCTGGTGTGGTCTCACTCGGTGGTATGGTCTCTGGTGTGGTCTCACTCTATGGTACGGTCTCTAGTGTGGTCTCACTCTGTGGTATGGTCTCTGGTGTGGTCTCACTCTGTGGTATAGTCTCTGGTGTGGTCTCACTCGGTGGTATGGTCTCACTTGGTGGTATGGTCTCTGGTGTGGTCTCACTCTATGGTACGGTCTCTGGTGTGGTCTCACTCTGTGGTACGGTCTCTGGTGTGGTCTCACTCTGTGGTATGGTCTCACTCGGTGGTATGGTCTCTGGTGCAGTCTCAGTCTGTGGTATGGTCTCTGGTGTGGTCTCACTCTATGGTATGGCCTCTGGTGTGGTCTCACTCTGTGGTATGGTCTCTGGTGCGGTCTCACTCGGTGGTGTGGTCTCTGGTGGAGTCTCATTTGGTGGTATGGTCTCGGTGCGGTCTCACTAGGTGGTATGGTCTCTGGTGCGGTCTCACTCGGTGGTATGGTCTCTGGTGCAGTCTCACTCGGTGGTGTGGTCTCTGGTGGAGTCTCATTTGGTGGTATGGTCTCTGGTGTGGTCTCACTCAGTTATATGGTCTCTGGTGCGGTCTCACTCTGTGGTATGGTCTCTGGTGGAGTCTCATTTGGTGGTGTGGTCTCTGGTGCGGTCTCACTCAGTGGTATGGTCTCTGGTGTGGTCTCACTCAGTGGTATGGTCTCTGATGGAGTCTCATTTGGTGGTGTGGTCTCTTGTGTGGTCTCACTCGGTGGTATGGTCTCTGGTGCGGTCTCACTCGGTGGTGTGGTCTCTGGTGCGGTCTCACTCGGTGGTGTGGTCTCTGGTGCGGTCTCACTCGGTGGTATGGTCTCTGGTGGGGTCTCACTCGGTGGTGTGGTCTCTGGTGCGGTCTCACTCGGTGGTATGGTCTCTGGTGTGGTCTCACTCGGTGGTGTGGTCTCTGGTGCGGTCTCACTCGGTGGTGTGGTCTCTGGTGCGGTCTCACTCGGTGGTATGGTCTCTGGTGGGGTCTCACTCGGTGGTGTGGTCTCTGGTGCGGTCTCACTCGGTGGTATGGTCTCTGGTGCGGTCTCACTCGGTGGTGTGGTCTCTGGTGCGGTCTCACTCGGTGGTGTGGTCTCTGGTGCGGTCTCACTCGGTGGTGTGGTCTCTGGTGCGGTCTCACTCAGTGGTATGGTCTCTGGTGCGGTCTCACTCGGTGGTGTGGTCTCTGGTGCGGTCTCACTCGGTGGTGTGGTCTCTGGTGCGGTCTCACTCGGTGGTGTGGTCTCTGGTGCGGTCTCACTCGGTGGTGTGGTCTCTGGTGCGGTCTCACTCGGTGGTGTGGTCTCTGGTGCGGTCTCACTCGGTGGTATGGTCTCTGGTGCGGTCTCACTCGGTGGTATGGTCTCTGGTGCGGTCTCACTCGGTGGTGTGGTCTCTGGTGCGGTCTCACTCGGTGGTGTGGTCTCTGGTGCGGTCTCACTCGGTGGTGTGGTCTCTGGTGCGGTCTCACTCGGTGGTGTGGTCTCTGGTGCGGTCTCACTCGGTGGTGTGGTCTCTGGTGCGGTCTCACTCGGTGGTATGGTCTCTGGTGCGGTCTCACTCGGTGGTATGGTCTCTGGTGCGGTCTCACTCGGTGGTGTGGTCTCTGGTGCGGTCTCACTCGGTGGTGTGGTCTCTGGTGCGGTCTCACTCGGTGGTGTGGTCTCTGGTGCGGTCTCACTCGGTGGTATGGTCTCTGGTGCGGTCTCACTCGGTGGTATGGTCTCTGGTGCGGTCTCACTCAGTGGTGTGGTCTCTGGTGCAGTCTCACTCGGTGGTATGGTCTCTGGTGCGGTCTCACTCGGTGGTGTGGTCTCTGGTGCGGTCTCACTCGGTGGTGTGGTCTCTGGTGCAGTCTCACTCGGTGGTGTGGTCTCACAATCACATAACATACAGACATCAGGTGTACCCGACATGTTTCGCGAGTCTCAGCTCACTCTTCAGAGGTAGATGTGTATGAATTGTACCTAAGGTGAAAGGATACAGATTAGATATGTAGCGCTGGGATTTTTGGCATCTAATTATAGGCAGTATGAAATGCTATTAGATTAGTGGTTGGCTCCCTCTAGTGGTCAGCTCATCTCTGTGAATAAGACTGTTGTTCCTCACATAAGAGCATAGGACAAAACATAAACAGGAAGTGACTTTAAAGTTTTGTTTGGAAAAGAACTTGCTTACCCACAGTGCCCACTTACCTACCCAGAAGGTCAAGTTGCAGAATTGCCTGGTGGGTAGGGCTATATAAAGGACAAGCGTGGCATGTGTGGGTTTCTTCTTCCCGGTACGTGAGACCTGCCTGCAGGGACCTGTGTGGGAGTGTTCAGAAGAGTGCGGCCTGTTGGGCCTGGAATGGAGTTGATGCCACCAGAGAGGTCTTTGAACACAGTGTGCTGGAGGTGCATGTGATCAGGTCGGAGGATCCAGGAAGCCTGAAGGAGCCTAATGACAGCCATCGTTCAACGGACGGAGCGGTGCAGTTGGTCGGAATCCACCTGGAAGTGGGACTGAGATCACAGGAACATGGCAGTACAGTGGTCCGGGCCTGGTGTGGTGAGAGGGCTGTGGCACAAGATTTATATAAAGCACTTAACACGGTATAGACTGGTTGCGGAGTGTTGCTGAGACCTGCAGTTCTACGGAATGGTCTCATTCAAATAGATGGTGTCTAACCAGGCCTCAAAGCCTGTACTCCCCTAGACATTGACTGACGGTCTGATTGCATTCTTACAGAAGAAGGTTACAAGTGTGTTGCATAATTGAGTTCACCGTTATCTACTACTTTATATTACTTTGACATCTGCTCATTCACTGGAATACAAATACTGCAGTATAAAATGGCTAGCTGAAGAAAGAAGATAAGAGACTATACCATTCATGATAAGCCCCTCTAGGAGCTGCATTGCAGATAGTGTGCTGCAAGTCTGGTGTGTGTTTGTGTGGTCCCACTGGAAGTGGGAAGGTGCTCAGTGTCGAGGTCTTACCACCCACTTGGAGATGCACCCACGTGCATTATTCAGGTAATCTTTGGTGATAGCTATTTACATGCACCTAGTTTACTATTGTTCTGAATCTGAGCACCTGAATTGTTACTGTAATTACTGTCTTACACCAGCCTTCAGTAAACTCAAGTCTGGTTAAAGTATAATTGGTGTGAAACTTTGTTTATTCTCATAGCAGGTGCAGCAACGGATACCCAGGTAATAATAGGGGTACAATATATGGTTATTCTTTGTTATTAGGTTTCACACCAGTCCTGTTACACAGCTGTGTCAAGTGGGTTGAGCCAATTCATTGGGGGTAGAAAAGCAGAGTAGAGGCCCCATTAATTACTAGCAGCACCTTAGGGGGTAAGTGCTACAGATATATGGCATGATATTGGTATTTTAAGGCAGAGGGTAAGAGGGGCCTAATGAGTAAAGACCCCATACTTACCACTACACATAGCCGAGCCAACGGGTGTGCAGCCTCCAGACAGCGGCAGCGGGGGTCTCACCAGGGAGCTGAGGAGGCGGAGCCAGAAAGAACCCCACACAGGACAGATTGGAGGGAAAGCATCACATGGATGGAAAATGTTTCCCCTCCAGTGCTCACCTGCAGCCTGTCTCTGGTCACACAAGCTTTTTTCTATACTCTTCATTTCTTTCTCATCTTTCTTTTTTCTTCCCTCTTCCTGGTCACCTTTTTATTTTCACCCATGCCACTTTCTGGTATCTATTTACCACATCTCCCTACAGTCCTTTTGTCCATGCCATTCCTGGCTCTATAGATTGGTCATTACTCTTGTATTTTACCTACTACTCCACACCTTTATGTTTACAGTCAATACTTACCTTGGACATAATGAGACCAATAGGGATACACATTTCCCATCCATGTGATGCTTTCCCTCCAATCTGCCCTGTGTGGGGTTCTTTCTGGCTCCGCCTCCTCAGCTCCCTGGTGAGACCCCCGCTGCCGCTGTCTGGAGGCTACACACCCATTGGCTCGGCTATGTGTAGTGGTAAGTATGGGGTCTTTACTCATTAGGCCCCTCTTACCCTCTGCCTTAAAATACCAATATCATGCCATATATCCAATCTGTATCCTTTCACCTTAGGTACAATTCATACACATCTACCCCTGAAGAGCGAGCTGGGACTCGCGAAACATGTCAGGTACACCTGATGTCTGTATGTTATGTGATTGTTTATACACAAATGTACCATTATTACCATTATTATTATTATTATTCTACCCATTTATATGTACTCTGTATGAATTGGCTTTTTCTGATGATATTAATGCATGTACTACTTTTACTGAATAAATATATACTGTATTTACTGATGTTACTTTTATTGGCTTAGTGGTGCCCACCTCATGTAAAGTCCCAGGGCGAGATTATTCCTTTTTGTTTAAGTCTGTGGTATGGTCCCTGGTGGGGTCTCATTCGGTGGTATGGTCTCTGGCACAGTCTCATTCGGTGGTATGGTCCCTGGTGCGGTCTCTCTGTGGTCCTCTGGCACAGTCTCAGTCTATGGTATGGTCTCTGGCGTGGTCTCATTCGGTGGTATGGTCCCTGGTGGGGTCTCATTCGGTGGTATGGTCCCTGGTGGGGTCTCATTCAGTGGTATGGTCCCTGGTGGGGTCTCATTCGGTGGTATGGTCCCTGGTGAGGTCTCATTCGGTGGTGTGGTCTCTGGTGGGGTCTCATTCAGTGGTATGGTCTCTGGCACAGTCTCAGTCTGTGGTATGGTCTCTGGCACAGTCTCAGTCTGTGGTATAGTCTCTGGTGTGGTCTCATTCGGTGGTATGGTTTCTGGCACAATCTCAGTCTGTGGTATGGTCTCTGGCGTGGTCTCATTCGGTGGTATGGTCCCTGGTGGGGTCTCATTCGGTGGTATGGTTTCTGGCACAATCTCATTCGGTGGTGTGGTCTCTGGTGTGGTCTCATTCAGTGGTATGGTCTCTGGCACAGTGTCAATCTGTGGTGTGGTCTCTGGCACAGTCTCATTCGGTGGTGTGGTCCCTGGTGCGGTCTCAGTCTGTGGTATGGTCTCTGACACAGTCTCAGTCTGTGGTATGGTCTCTGGTGGGATCTCATTTGGTGGTGTGGTCTCTGGTGGGGTCTCATTCGGTGGTATGGTCTCTGGCACAGTCTCAGTCTGTGGTATGATCTCTGGCACAGTCTAATTCGGTGGTATGGTCTCTGGCACAGTCTCATTCGGTGGTATGGTCCCTGGTGCGGTCTCAGTCTGTGGTGTGGTCTCTGGTGGGATCTCATTTGGTGGCGTGGTCTCTGGTGGGGTCTCATTCGGTGCTATGGTCTCTGATGTGGTCTCATTCGGTGTGTCTGTGTATGGGGAGGCTTTGTGTGTGCGCCATGCTGGCATGCAGCCCCAGGCCACCTCAGCTCCCATGATGGGCAAAGATTTATGGCCTTGGTTTCACACTTATCACATCTCATCGCAGTATTTCCATGTAAGTACTCAAGGGGGACTTATTTGCCCCACCTTTAATATAATATATTGTATTACGATCAGACCCTTCAAGTTACACCTTTTTATATTCTGTAGATATCCCAGAAGCACCTGCCCCTGATGAGTGTTCCCAATACACGAAATGCGTCGGGCAACAGGGATGTAGATACATGTGTTAATCTTCACTTCTTCATCAACTTTATCCATCATGGTCTCTATGGTTTTATATATTTTATTATTGCTGCAATGCTGTTCAGAGCTCTCATGTACATATATTAATTCATTGTATGTCATAACCTCTTCATTCAGACCACTATGTGGCGCTTGGTTGGTATGCACTATTGTACCCTTGATGCCTGTGTTGATTGTGTGCATACTTATGTGCGTGTTAATATTTTTAGAATCACATTTATTACAATGTCCTTCTTGTATGTGGTTACTGTTTTTTAGATGTATTATGGACTTATGATTAATAAAGTTGTACCTTCATTTAATCAACCTTCACAATGTTTACTGCCTCACTCAAAGTCCCAACTCCCCTTTTTTCAAAGTCTTTGTATCAGAGATGGAGGCACACCGCATATGTGCCTCATTTCAAAGTTCCAAATTCCCACCTTCTCTTTTGCATTCGGTGGTATGGTCTCTGATGCGGTCTCAGTCTGTGGTATGGTCTCTGGCACGGTCTCAGTCTGTGGTATGGTCTCTGGTGGGGTCTCATTCAGTGGTGTGGTCTCTGGCACGGTCTCAGTCTGTGGTATGGTCTCCGACATGGTCTCAGTCGGTGGTGTGGTCTCTGGTGGGGTCTCATTCGGTGGTGTGGTCTCTGGTGGGGTCTCATTCAGTGGTGTGGTCTCTGGCACGGTCTCAGTCTGTGGTATGGTCTCTGACATGGTCTCAGTCGGTGGTGTGGTCTCTGGTGGGGTCTCATTCGGTGGTGTGGTCTCTGGTGGGGTCTCATTCAGTGGTGTGGTCTCTGGTGGAGTCTCATTTGGTGGTGTGGTCTCATTTGGTGGTATGGTCTCTGGCACGGTCTCAGTCTGTGGTATGGTCTCATTCAGTGGTATGGTCTCTGATGCGGTCTCATTCAGTGGTATGGTCTCTGGCACAGTCTCAGTATGTGGTATGGTCTCTGGCACGGTCTCAGTCTGTGGTATGGTCTCTAACACGGTCTCAGTCTGTAGTGATGTCTCTGGTGGGGTCTCATTTGGTGTTGTGGTCTCTGGTGGAGTCTCATTTGTGGTGTGGTCTCTGGTGGGGTCTCATTTGGTGGTGTGGTCTCTGGTGGGGTCTCATTTGGTGTTGTGGTCTCTGGCAGGGTCTCATTTGGTGTTGTGGTCTCTGGCAGGGTCTCATTCAGTGGTGTGGTCTCTGGTGGAGTCTCATTTGGTGGTGTGGTCTCTGGTGGGGTCTCATTCGGTGATGTGGTCACTGGTGTGGTCACATTTAGTTGTGTGGTCTGCAGGTGCACTTCTTATATCCCCGGATGGGCGACTGTGACCCCT
Organism: Aquarana catesbeiana; assembly: GCA_037953035.1. Taxonomy (NCBI): domain Eukaryota; kingdom Metazoa; phylum Chordata; class Amphibia; order Anura; family Ranidae; genus Aquarana; species Aquarana catesbeiana. The sequence goes on from JBBHAA010002266.1 coordinate 307,243, forward strand.
CTTCACTTCTTTACCTCCACCCTATTGAGTTATGAGGAAAAAGTGGAGGCCCGATAATTAGTCACAATCAGGCAGATGCTCACCACAACACTACGACCCACTGACTATATGGAGGTGTAAATTCCATTACAAATAGGTGACATCATCTATACACATTCTTTAGTCATGAGAGGGCAGATAAAAAAAAGCTGACCCACTGGACTAATGCAGGTAAAAAATATAACAAAATCTAAAAACACCAAAAAAACTGCACTTTTGGGTTCCGTCTTCATATGACGTCGCTTACCGTCGACGCATTTCATCATGTAACACAGTCTGAGGAAGTCACATGACGAAATGCGTTTCATTTTTATATTTTGTGCATATAATAATAATAATAATAAGGCTTTTGGTTTTATATAAATCCTGCACTGTAGGCCTTTTATTATGTATATTAATTTGGGGGCAAATAATAAATGTATGGCTGATTCCATGAGGGTGAAGTGGCTGGAGAAGACCTTTAACAACAAAGAGTGGGATGATAAACGATCGTATGTTGAGCTGCCATTTTATACACGTTTCTGGTAAGCCTTGAACCTAGAGTACGAGTGAGTGGGCTTTTTTTAAAGGGACGGTGCATGGATATGATATGGGGGTGATTCTATACTCTTAGAAGACTTTAGGAGAGCATGGGGGATTCAGCCCCATAAAGGGATATTACATGGGAAGTGTGCAGTGGCTTTCTACCTCCACGGACACTGGTGGTTGGTACTCTTAAAGGAACGCTATAAGGAAATGATTGTGTAAGTGTGATCTGTGCATGTATTGGGGGTGGAGTGAAGACCTATGACACCATTATCCTCTCTTTTTGTTGTGCTGCATTTAATATGTGATTCAATACTGTTCCGGAGAAATGAGGAGAGAAGAGAAATTGTCGATCAACTGGAATCTGAATAGAAAGTTTCTTGACCTTCTCTAGTCCAGTGGGTCACAGCTTTATGGTTTATCCACCCATTCATGACTGAAGAATGTGTATGGATGATGTCACCTATTTGTAATGGAATTTACACCTCCATATATTCAGTGGGTCGTAGTGTTGTGGTGAGCATCTGCCTGATTGTGACTAATCATTGGGCCTCCATCTATATATCTGTATGAGGGATGACATTCTACTCTATGGTTTCCTCTTTTTCCTCATAACTTAGTGGAGTGGAGGTAAAGAAGTGAAGAGGGGTCACAACCAACCATCCGAAGATTTAAGAGGTGCGCCTGCAGAACACACCACCGAATGTGACCTCACCAGAGACAACCCCACCAAATGTGACCGCACCAGAGACCACACCACTGAATGTGACCGCACCAGAGACCACACCACTGAATGTGACCTCACCAGAGACAACCCCACCAAATGTGACCGCACCAGAGACCACACCACCGGAAGAAACCCCACCAAAGACAGAGAAAGGAGATTTACTTATGGATTATCAGACTGTTTGGAGAACATTTTGGACTGTGACTGTTATTGGTGAGCACTATTTACTGTAGAGTCTAATATGGATCATCACTGCAAAGCTGGTTTGGTGTTGTTTTGGTGCTGGAGGTAGCTGTATTGAGAAAAAAACATTAGATGGTTAAAAAAGTCTTTGGTTTCCCTGTATAGATCTTCATATCACTAGAGGGGTCACCAGCAGGAGGATGGAGGTCCTGATTCCTCTATATAGATCTTTATATGACTAGAGGGGTCACCAGTAGGAGGAAGGAGGTCCCGATTCCTCTATATAGATCTTTATATCACTAGAGGGGTCACCAGCAGGAGGAAGGAGGTCCTGATTCCTCTATATAGATCTTCATATCACTAGAGGGGTCACCAACAGGAGGAAGGAGGTCCTGATTCCTCTATATAGATCTTCATATCACTAGAGGGATCACCAGCAGGAGGAAGGAGGTCCTGATTCCTCTATATAGATCTTTATATCACTAGAGGGATCACCAGCAGGAGGAAGGAGGTCCTGATTCTTCTATATAGATCTTTATATCACTAGAGGGGTCACCAGCAGGAGGAAGGAGGTCCTGATTCTTCTATATAGATCTTTATATCACTAGAGGGATCACCAGCAGGAGGAAGGAGGTCCTGATTCCTCTATATAGATCTTTATATCACTAGAGGGGTCACCAGCAGGAGGAAGGAGGTCCTGATTCCTCTATATAGATCTTTATATCACTAGAGGGATCACCAGCAGGAGGAAGGAGGTCCGGATTCCTCTATACAGATCTTTATATCACTAGAGGGATCACCAGCAGGAGGAAGGAGGTCCTGATTCCTCTATATAGATCTTTATATCACTAGAGGGGTCACCAGCAGAAGGAAGGAGGTCCTGATTCCTCTATATAGACCTTTATATCACTAGAGGGATCACCAGCAGGAGGAAGGAGGTCCAGATTCCTCTATATAGATCTTTATATCACTAGAGGGATCACCAGCAGGAGGAAGGAGGTCCTGATTCCTCTATATAGATCTTTATATCACTAGAGGGATCACCACCAGGAGGAAGGAGGTCCTGATTCTTCTATATAGACCTTTATATCACTAGAGGGGTCACCACCAGGAGGAAGGAGGTCCTGATTCCTCTATATAGATCTTTATATCACTAGAGGGGTCACCAGCAGGAGGAAGGAGGTCCTGATTCCTCTATATAGATCTTTATATCACTAGAGGGGTCACCAGCAGGAATAAGGAGGTCCTGATCCCTCTATATAGATCTTTATATCACTAGAGGGGTCACCAGCAGGAGGAAGGAGGTCCTGATTCCTCTATATAGATCTTTATATCACTAGAGGGGTCACCAGCAGGAGGAAGGAGGTCCTGATTCCTCTATATAGATCTTTATATCACTAGAGGGATCACCAGCAGGAGGAAGGAGGTCCTGATTCCTCTATGTAGATCTTTATATCACTAGAAGGGTCACCAGCAGGAGGAAGGAGGTCCTTATTCTTCTATATAGATATGAAGGAGGTGAATAAGTATGACGATAAGATGAAGAATCTATCTATCTATCTATCTATCTATCTATCTATCTATCTATCTATCTATCTATCTATCTATCTATCTATCTATCTATCTATCTATCTATCTATGTCTCCATGGCTCAGACAGGTCATGGGCGGAGGGTGGCACAGTCCCAGGCTCCCCCCTGAGTGTTAATCAGATTGGGGATTAATCCTCCGGGTGTGTCTGTGCAGAGCGATCGTATTAACCGTTACAAACACAACACGTATTGTTCTGTCACATTCCCGGGTTTTGATAACACAACACGGCATGAAGGAATGTGCAGCCGCAAGACAACGCTCAGGAATTCCCCCCCTCCGCCTCCCCCCTCTGGCCGGGGGTATTAGTGAGGGCAGCTGAGCAGAGCCCCCCTGAAGTGCCCCCCCCCCCCCTCGTGGTCCTTTTCTCCTGATTGTCAGTACGGAGAACACAAACATTGTAGAAATCATTCCCAGAGCCATCATAGAGATCCCACCGCCTGAAATCCGAAGAGTCGGAAACTTTCAGGAGAAAGTCTATTGTTTTTATGGACTGGTACAGAGCAGAGGAAGAAATACTCTCCCTATGCCCTCCGCTCCATGTGACCCTCATGACATCACTTCTGTCCAGTGACGACATCACTGCTTTCCACCAGTAATCTAAGACATCCCACTTCTCTGTATATAAATGATGACATCACAGCTTTCATTATTTATACAATGACATCACAGCTCTCAGTAATGACATCACAGTTTTCTATATATATGACATCATAGCTCCCCAGAGAAGAGCAATGACATCACTGTTCCTCCATCACAGTTTTCTATATATATGACATCATAGCTCCCCATTTTATGCCTCTGGGGGTCTCTTCCAGGGGCTGTCCTGCCCCTCACCCGAACACAGAGACCGGAGCTGGGATTTAGCTGGAATTCATTTTAGCAGCTCAGACGGAATAAGAAGGGAACCGGACACCGGAGCTGACAATCTGATCTGGGTGCACCTGTAGCATTGTGTAATCTCCTCTCTGAGGAGATCTTTCAGGGGGTCACAGAGAAGAATATCTCCATCCTCACATCTGTCATCATCTGTAATTTCTGCATCCAGTCACCCCCCCCCTCCCCACTACCCAGCGCCAGCGAGCTCTGCGCCCCCCTCCCACCGTGTCTTCCTATGACTGTCTGGGATATTATAAGCACCTGCGTTCACCTTCCTTCCTATCATAATGCTGCCATATGGTGTGATTACCGTCTCCATGTGTGTGATTAGAGCGCAGCCTGTGTTATTATATCACGCTCCGGGTCTAATTATACCGCCGCCTGCCTTCTTCTTCCCTACAGGATGTCCAGCAATGAAGGGGTTACTGGTGACACCTTCTCATTTCATGGCCGTGAATAAAACTCAGCTACGAATTGAGGAAGTCGTACATTCCAGAGGAACCTACCCCATCCTACCACCCCCTCCCCCCCCCATATGTCCTCTCACCCCCCCCCCCCCCCCATATTCCCGCATCCTTCTTCCACCACAAATAGTACAATTTTTAATTAAACAATAATTACGTGTGATTTTAAAGGGCCCCTCAACCCCCAAAAAATTTGATTTTAGAGTTCAGGAAAGACGGCCCAACTCTTCAGGACTCCGGTGGAGCACTATTGGGGTTGAGTTCCTCGGTATTCACACCCACTGCAGTCCAAATGAAGAATTCCATAGGAGGAAAGGGACCCCCCCCCCAAGGTAGGTAGGAAGGAATGGCCAGAGCTCCAAGGTGTGCCAGGAACCAGCCTGGTGAGATCTCACTACTGAAGGCCCCAAGGGATATAAGTGTGCCTGTAATAGAGTAAGAGGGCTTCCCTTACACCTCCAGACAAAACATCTCTGAAAAAGAAGAGAAGGAGTAAAAGGGCACGGAGTGGTATGGGTTCCAAATGTCCAGGTCTGAAGGTCCTCACCTCCGAACAGGACTCAGAGAGAATGCACATGATGTGCCCCCACAGTGAAGGATGTCCCTGGAGATCCAAACTACAGCGTGGTCCTAACTGAGGATAGGTCACAGACCAGGTCAAGAACACAGGCCCTCAGGAACAGAATGGAGGCTTGAATTGCAGTCATTCATCTAAGCTGCCGTCCGCAACAGCAATGACAGATAGGAGACATGGCAACAGCTAGAGTCTTAATTGGCAAACAAACCTAAATCCCACTGGACAGATGCACAGGCTGGAGGAAGTCATGGTCAGAAACTAGCTGGGTCAGCAAAAGATAGGCAGAGTAGAAGCAGGTCCAAGGAAATTTGGGATAGCAACAGTAAGGAAGAACAGAAGCAAGTCCAAGGAAAGTTGGGACAGCAACAGATAGAAAGGTTAGAAGCAGATCCATGGAAAGTCAGATCAGCAACAAGTAGACAGAGTAGAAGCAGGTCCAACAAAATTTGGGTCAGCAAAAGATAGGTGCAGCAGAAGCAGGTCCAAAGAAAGCTGAGTCAGCAATAAATAGCAGAGCAGAAGCAGGTCCAATGAAAGTTGTTTCAGCAACGGATAGCTTTCCTTGGACTTGCTTTTGCTGCAGCTCTTTGTTGCTGACCTAACTTTCCTTGGACCTGCTTCTGCTCTGCTTCTCATTGCTGAATCAGCTTTCCTTGGACCTGCTTCTGCTGCACCTTTATGTTGCTGACCCAACTTTCATTGGACTTGCTTCTACTCTGCCTACTTGTTGCTGACCCAACTTTCCTTGGACCTGCTTCTACTCTGCCTACTTGTTACTTACCCAACTTTTCTTTGACCTGATTCTGCTCTTCCTATGTTTTGCTGACCCAACTTTCCTTGGACCTGCTGCTGCACCTGATCACTCTCCACCAACCTCAGCCATAACTAACCATAAAGCGTACCGGAGTGGAGATGACTCTCCACCAACCTCAGCCATAACTAACCATAAAGAGTACCGGAGATAACTCTCCACCAACCTCAGCCATAACTAACCATAAAGAGTACTGGAGATAACTCTCCACCAACCTCAGCCATAACTAACCATAAAGAGTACTGGAGATAACTCTTCACCAACCTCAGCCATAACTAACCATAAAGAGTACTGGAGATAACTCTTCACCAACCTCAGCCATAACTAACCATAAAGAGTACTGGAGATAACTCTTCACCAACCTCAGCCATAACTAACCATAAAGAGTACCGGAGATAACTCTTCACCAACCTCAGCCATGACTAACCATAAAGAGTACCGGAGATAACTCTCCACCAACCTCAGCCATAACCAGGGCTGGACTGGGACAAAAATTTGGCCCTGGACTTCATCCAGACCGGCCCACTTTAATTTTGCAAACACACACAAAAACAGTATATAAACTATACGCAATTGCGCAAAAAACTTACTAATCAGTTATCGTGACCAGTGGCATTAAATTATTCATCAATTACCGTGACCAGTGACATTAAAATATCCATCAATTACCATGACCAGTGGCATTAAATTAATTGACCAGTGGCATTAAATTATTCATCAGTTACCGTGGTCAGCGGCATTAAACTAATAATTGACCAGTGGCATTAAATTAATATTAATGCCACTGTAGCATTAATATTAATTTAATGCCACAGGTCAATTATTAATTTAATGCCACTGGCCATGGTAACTAATGAATAATTTAACCATGACCAGTGGCAGTACATTTATACAGTACAGATTTACCCCTCCCCCCCTCCATGCTGCATATTCAGTTACTTACTATTACTAATTACTATTATTAGTAGTAAAGTTATTACTAAAGTGCTGCTTACTTGAATGATGACACTATAGACTTGATCTCTGTCACTGTACTTGCTGGTGGCTGCCTGCAACTTGGTCTGGTATTATGGTTCCGATCCGATTCTGAAATTCCGAATCCTCCTCCTCGGCCTCGGCTCCTCTAGGTTGCAGTCTTGCAGGCAGCAGGCTTGCTTTGCTACTCCCTGGCTCCGCCTCCTCCTATGTCCCCGGGCTGCCTCCGCCCTCCGTCCGTGAGTGACGTCACGGCGCCGGGACAAAGAGGCCGCCCAAATGGCTATATTGTTAGGGGGAGTGCCTGGGGGAGTGATAATGCCTGTCACTGTGTTTGTGTGACGCGGTCGGCGCCGCCCGCCGAGTGCAGGAGCGGAGCCGCCCGGCGACGCTCGGACGGAGAGAGACAGTGACACTGACAGTCAGAGTCATTGGTGTAGTGGCCCGCTGCCAATCGGCCCACCGGGAAACTCCCGGTAATCCCGATGGCCAGCACAGGCCTGGCCATAACTAACCATAAAGAGTACTGGAGATAACTCTCCACCAACCTCAGCCATAACTAACCATAAAGAGTACCGGAGATAACTCTCCACCAACCTCAGCCATAACTAACCATAAAGAGTACCGGAGATAACTCTCCACCAACCTCAGCCATAACTAACCATTAAGAGTACCGGAGATAACTCTCCACCAACCTCAACCATAACTAACCATAAAGAGTACCGGAGATAACTCTTCACCAACCTCAGCCATAACTAACCATAAAGAGTACCGGAGATAACTCTTCACCAACCTCAGCCATAACTAACCATTAAGAGTACCGGAGATAACTCTCCACCAACCTCAGCCATAACTAACCATAAAGAGTACCGGAGATAACTCTTCACCAACCTCAGCCATAACTAACCATAAAGAGTACCGGAGATAACTCTTCACCAACCTCAGCCATAACTAACCATAAAGAGTACCGGAGATAACTCTTCACCAACCTCAGCCATAACTAACCATTAAGAGTACCGGAGATAACTCTCCACCAACCTCAGCCATAACTAACCATAAAGAGTACCGGAGATAACTCTTCACCAACCTCAGCCATAACTAACCATTAAGAGTACCGGAGATAACTCTTCACCAACCTCAGCCATAACTAACCATTAAGAGTACCGGAGATAACTCTCCACCAACCTCAACCATAACTAACCATAAAGAGTACCGGAGATAACTCTTCACCAACCTCAGCCATAACTAACCATAAAGAGTACCGGAGATAACTCTTCACCAACCTCAGCCATAACTAACCATAAAGAGTACCAGAGATAACTCTCCACCAACCTCAGCCATGACTAACCATTAAGAGTACCAGAGATAACTCTCCACCAACCTCAGCCATAACTAACCATAAAGAGTACCGGAGATAACTCTCCACCAACCTCAGCCATAACCAGGGCTGGACCGGGACAAAAATTTGGCCCTGGACTTCATCCAGACCGGCCCACTTTAATTTTGCAAACACACACAAAAACAGTATATAAACTATACGCAATTGCGCAAAAAACTTACTAATCAGTTATCGTGACCAGTGGCATTAAATTATTCATCAATTACCGTGACCAGTGACATTAAAATATCCATCAATTACCATGACCAGTGGCATTAAATTAATTGACCAGTGGCATTAAATTATTCATCAGTTACCGTGGTCAGCGGCATTAAACTAATAATTGACCAGTGGCATTAAATTAATATTAATTAATGAGATAACTCTCCACCGACCTCAGCCATAACTAACCATTAATGCCCTGTACACACGGTCAGACTTTCCGACGGAATATGTGCGATCGGAGCTTGTTGTCGGAAATTTGATCGTGTGTGGGCTCCATCGGACTTTTTCCATCGGAATTTCCGACACACAAAATTTGAGAGCATGCTATAAAATTTTCCGACAACAAAATCCCTTTGCGTAAATTCTGACCGTGTGTGGACAATTCTGACGCACAAAGTGCCATGCATTCTCAGAATAAATTAAGAGATGAAAGCTATTGGCTACTGCCCCGTTTATAGTCCCGACGTACGTGTTTTACGTCACCGCGTTCAGAACGATCAGATTTTCCGAAAACTTTGTGCGACCGTGTGTATGCAAGACAAGTTTGAGCCAACATCCGTCGGAAAAATTCCATGGATTTTGTTGTCGGAATGTCCGATCAATGTCCGGCCATGTGTACGGGGCATAAGAGTACTGGAGATAACTCTCCACCAACCTCAACTGCAACTCACCATAATGAGTCCATTAAACTCAGCCATAACTAACCATAATGAGTACTGGAGATAACTCTCCACCAACCTCAGCCATAACTAACCATAACGAGTACTGGAGATAACTCTCCACCAACCTCAGCCATAACTAACCATAACGAGTACTGGAGATAACTCTCCACCAACCTCAGCCATAACTAACCATAACGAGTACTGGAGATAACTCTCCACCAACCTCAGCCATAACTAACCATAATGAGTACTGGAGATAACTCTCCACCAACCTCAGCCATAACTAACCATAATGAGTACTGGAGATAACTCTCCACCAACCTCAGCCATAACTAACCATAACGAGTACTGGAGATAACTCTCCACCAACCTCAGCCATAACTAACCATAACGAGTACTGGAGATAACTCTCCACCAACCTCAGCCATAACTAACCATAACGAGTACTGGAGATAACTCTCCACCAACCTCAGCCATAACTAACCATAACGAGTACTGGAGATAACTCTCCACCAACCTCAACTGCAACTCACCATAATGAGTCCATTAAACTCAGCCATAACTAACCATAACGAGTACTGGAGATAACTCTCCACCAAACTCAGCCATAACTAACCATAACGAGTACTGGAGATAACTCTCCACCAACCTCAACCATAACTAACCATACCGCAAACTGTAGATAATTGTCTATTGTAAGGTACAATGTCACATTACAATATGGAGACACAATATCTATAATATAGCAGTAGAATTAACTCCACAGTCCTCCTGGTAAAATAGTATGATTAGCTGATGATCCTGCCAGTGGATCCATTATTTTTCCATGTCCTGCTATTGTCAGCGTTGTCACTCTGTGGACAGGGTTGTCATAGGTGGAAATGTTTTATTACTGTCACTTCTGAAAGTAAAAGGTTTGGATCTTCTGGCAGGATCGGCAGGTAATAATACCGTGTTAATGCTCCTCACAGACTTCATGGAGTCAGTCATTTTATTCCCTCCATGGTTCTACTTCATGAGGACCATACACATGATTCGAATATTTCAAATATCTGGAAGCTTGTGCCGTACATTTTTGACACTTGATGGTGAAAAGGGCATGCCAGGAGATTCGTAATAACTGCAGATTGTTGGATCTGATGTGTCGGTATCTTTGCTCTGAATCCGGATCTTGCCAAATTCCCTTTTACTTTTCTTATTGGATCAAACGATCCCATAAGAATCTGAAGTAGTTCTGCTTCCAGGTATGAAATGAAACTCATTGAATTACATTTCATTAACTTCCGGTGCCAGTGACCCCTCATCACCCCACTGCTATGTATTGTGTACCGATATTTCATTCCCCTCTCACTAAGGAAGAGATACATCATGGCATGTGGGGAGGCGAAGAAGAGATATGTCACATGTTAGATTAAGAGGAGATACATCAGATGTAGGATGGTAAGGGGCATATACAGTGCCTTGAAAAAGTATTCACACCCCTTGAAATTTTCCACATTTTGTCATGTTACAACCAAAAACATAAATGTATTTTATTGGGATTTTATGTGATAGACCAACACAAAGTGTCACATAATTGTGAAGTGGAAGGAAAATGATAAATGATGCAAATAAATATGTGAAAAGTGTGTGTGTGTGTGTGGGGGGGGGCATTTGTATTCAGCCCCCTTTACTCTGATACCCCTAAATAAAATCTAGTGGAACCAATTGCCTTCAGAAGTCACCTAATTAGTAAATAGAGTCCACCTGTGTGTTATTTAATCTCAGTATAAATACAGCTGTTCCGTGAAGCCCTCAGAGGTTTGTTAGAGAACCTTAGTGAACAAACAGCATCATGAAGGCCAAGGAACACACCAGACAGGTCAGGGATAAAGTTGTGGATAAGTATAAAGCAGGGTTAGGTTATAGAAAAAATCTCCCAAGCTTTGATCATCTCACGGAGCTCTGTTCAATCCATCATCAGAAAATGGAAAGAGTATGGCACAACTGCAAACCTACCAAGACATGGCCGTCCACCTAAACTGACCGGCCGGGCAAGGAGAGCATTCATCAGAGAAGAGCCAAGAGGTCCATGGTAACTCTGGAGGAGCTGCAGAGATCCACAGCTCAGGTGGGAGAATCTGTCCACAGGACAACTATTAGTCGTGTTCTCCACAAATCTGCCCTTTATGGAAGAGTGACAAGAAGAAAGACATTGGTGAAAGAAAGTCATAAGAAGTCCTGTTTGTAGTTTGTGAGAAGCCATGTGGAGGACACAGCAAACATGTGGAAGAAGGTGATCTGGTCACATGAGACCAAAATTCAACTTTATGGCCTAAAAGTAAAACGCTATGTGTGGGGGAAAACTAACACCGCCCATCACCCTGAACACACCATCCCCACCGTGAAACATGGTGGTGGCAGCATCATGTGGTGGGGATGGTTTTCTTCAGCAGGGACAGGGAAGCTGGTCAGAGTTGATGGGAAGATGGATGGAGACAAATACAGGACAATCTTAGAAGAAAACCTGTTAGAGTCTACAAAAGATTTGAGACTGGGGGGAGGTTCACCTTCCAGCAGGACAACGACCCGAAACATCCAGCCAGAGCTACAATGGAATGGTTTAGATCAAAGCATATTCATGTGTTAGAATGGCCCAGTCACAGTCCAGACCTAAATCCCATTGAGAATCTGTGGCATGACTTGAAAATTGCTGATCACAGACGCTCTCCATCCAATCTGACAGAGCTTGAGATATTTTACAAAGAAGAATGGGCAGAAATGTCCTCTCTAGATGTGCAAAGCTGGTAGAGACACCCCCAAAAAGACTTGTAGAGAAAGGGGGTTCTACAAAGTATTGACTCTGGGGGGCGCCATACAAATGGCCCCCCCCACACTTTTCACATATTTATTTGTATCATTTATTATTTTCCTTCCACTTCACAATTATGTGCCACTTTGTGTTGGTCTATCACATAAAATCCCAATAAAATACATTCACATTTTTGGTTGTAACATGACAAAATGTGGGAAATTTCAAGAGGTATGAATACTTTTTCAAGGCGCTGTACATTGGATGGTGAGGAGGAGATACATCAGATGTTGGATGGTGAGGAGGACATATATCAGATGTTGGATGGTGAGAAGGAGATACATAGGATGGTGAAGAGGAGATATATTGGATGTTGGATGGTGAGGAGGAGTTACATCAGATGTCGGATGGTGAGGAGGAGATACAATAGATGTTGGATGGTGAGGAGGTGTCAGGACCTGGGCTCAAACCTGGGACCTCTTCTGTGTCTGGCATTGATTCTTCTCACTTAGCTATCTGGGATGCTACTATACAATCCTGCCTGATCCATTGGCAAATTCTGCCTTGTGTCTTGATTGCTGTTGAACCTTGAACTCCTTGCTCCTCCCATGAACTTCCTATAATAGCCTTGCCTCTGCACTTCCTGTTGCCAGATTGTTGTGGTCTGATCCTGCTTACTACTTGAGCTATGTCTATTGCTGTTTGGTAACGACTTTGGCTTGTGACCCCAACTATGAAACTCTCCTCCTGCATTGACCTTGGCTTGTAACCCCAACTATGAAACTCTCTCCTCCTGCATCGACCTTGGCTTGTGACCCCAACAGTGATCATAAGTCTAACTATTCAGACTTTCCTATCTCTCGCAGACCTGAGAACTGAGCTTGTCTGGCATTGTCAGCCATTGGTCTCCACTCATTACAGGTATTTTCCTAACAGGAGAAGATACATCTGATGTTGGATGATGAGGAGGAGATACATCAGATGTTGGATGATGAGGAGGAGATACATCAGATGTTGGATGATGAGGAGGAGATACATCAGATGTTGGATGGTGAGGAGGAGATACATCTAATGTTGGATGGTGAGGAGGACTTACATCTGATGTTGGATGGTGAGGAGGACTTACATCTGAAGTTGGATGGTGAGGAGGACTTACATCTGAGATACACCTGAGTCTGAGTGAGGAGATACACCAGATGTTGGATGGTGGGTGAGGAGGAGATACACCAGATGTTGGATGGTGGGTGAGGAGGAGATACACCAGATGTTGGATGGTGGGTGAGGAGGAGATACACCAGATGTTGGATGGTGGGTGAGGAGGAGATACACCAGATGTTGGATGGAGGGTGAGGAGGAGATACACCAGATGTTGGAGGGTGGGTGAGGAGGAGATACACCAGATGTTGGATGGAGGGTGAGGAGGAGATACACCAGATGTTGGAGGGTGGGTGAGGAGGAGATACACCAGATGTTGGAGGGTGGGTGAGGAGGAGATACACCAGATGTTGGAGGGTGGGTGAGGAGGAGATACACCAGATGTTGGAGGGTGGGTGAGGAGGAGATACACCAGATGTTGGAGGGTGGGTGAGGAGGAGATACACCAGATGTTGGAGGGTGGGTGAGGAGGAGATACACCAGATGTTGGAGGGTGGGTGAGGAGGAGATACACCAGATGTTGGAGGGTGGGTGAGGAGGAGATACACCAGATGTTGGAGGGTGGGTGAGGAGGAGATACACCAGATGTTGGAGGGTGGGTGAGGAGGAGATACACCAGATGTTGGAGGGTGGGTGAGGAGGAGATACACCAGATGTTGGAGGGTGGGTGAGGAGGAGATACACCAGATGTTGGAGGGTGGGTGAAGAGGGGATACACCGGATGGTGGGGGAGGAGGAGATACACCGGATGGTGGGTGAGGAAGAGATACACCAGATGGTGGGTGAGGAGGAGATACACCGGATGGTGGGTGAGGAGGAGATACACCGGATGGTGGGTGAGGAGGAGATACACCGGATGGTGGGTGAGGAGGAGATACACCGGATGGTGGGTGAGGAGGAGATACACCAGATGTTGGAGGGTGGGGGAGGAGGAGATACACCGGATGGTGGGGGAGGAGGAGATACACCAGATGGTGGGTGAGGAGGAGATACACCGGATGGTGGGTGAGGAGGAGATACACCGGATGGTGGGTGAGGAGGAGATACACCGGATGGTGGGTGAGGAGGAGACACACCGGATGGTGGGTGAGGAGGAGATACACCGGATGGTGGGTGAGGAGGAGATACACCGGATGGTGGGTGAGGAGGAGATACACCGGATGGTGGGTGAGGAGGAGATACACCAGATGTTGGATGGTGGGGGAGGAGGAGATACACCGGATGGTGGGGGAGGAGGAGATACACCAGATGGTGGGTGAGGAGGAGATACACCGGATGGTGGGTGAGGAGGAGATACACCGGATGGTGGGTGAGGAGGAGATACACCGGATGGTGGGTGAGGAGGAGACACACCGGATGGTGGGTGAGGAGGAGATACACCGGATGGTGGGTGAGGAGGAGATACACCGGATGGTGGGTGAGGAGGAGATACACCGGATGGTGGTTGAGGAGGAGATACACCGGATGGTGGTTGAGGAGGAGATACACCGGATGGTGGGTGAGGAGGAGATACACCAGATGTTGGAGGGTGGGTGAGGAGGAGATACACCAGATGTTGGAGGGTGGGTGAGGAGGAGATACATCAGATGTTGGAGGGTGGGTGAGGAGGAGATACACCAGATGTTGGATGGAGGGTGAGGAGGAGATACACCAGATGTTGGAGGGTGGGTGAGGAGGAGATACATCAGATGTTGGATGGAGGGTGAGGAGGAGATACACCAGATGTTGGAGGGTGGGTGAGGAGGAGATACATCAGATGTTGGAGGGTGGGTGAGGAGGAGATACATCAGATGTTGGATGGAGGGTGAGGAGGAGATACACCAGATGTTGGAGGGTGAGGAGGAGATACACCAGATGTTGGAGGGTGAGGAGGAGATACACCAGATGTTGGAGGGTGAGGAGGAGATACACCAGATGTTGGAGGGTGAGGAGGAGATACACCAGATGTTGGAGGGTGGGTGAGGAGGAGATACATCAGATGTTGGAGGGTGGGTGAGGAGGAGATACATCAGATGTTGGATGGAGGGTGAGGAGGAGATACACCAGATGTTGGAGGGTGGGTGAGGAGGAGATACACCAGATGTTGGATGGTGAGGAGGACACTCATCGGATTGTAATGAGATGATATAATATATGTTGTAAAATGTGTATTTCAAGGACATTACTATGCATGTAGGAGAGTGCTGTGTACATGGACGGGATATTACTGTACTGTGTAGAAGGGGCAGTGATGAGTAGACTGTGGGGCAGTGCTGTGTAGAAGGGGCAGTGATCAGTGGAGGAGGTACTGGCAGTGTGTCAGTGATCAGTGGAGGAGGTACTGGCAGTGTGTCAGTGATCAGTGGAGGAGGTACTGGCAGTGTGTCAGTGATCAGTGAGGGATCAGCCAGTGAGGAGGTTGGTCGGTATGAGGTGAGTCTCTCAGAGGGAATTTGTTGTTACTTTTGGAATGTGACTTGATGTTCTGGAGTTTGTCAGTGTATTACGATGTCAGTGTATTACGGTGTCAGTGTATTACGATGTCAGTGTATTACGATGTCAGTGTATTATGATGTCAGTGTATTACGGTGTCAGTGTATTACGGTGTCAGTGTATTACGGTGTCAGTGTATTACGATGTCAGTGTATTACGATGTCAGTGTACTATGATGTCAGTGTATTACGATGTCAGTGTACTATGATGTCAGTGTACTATGATGTCAGTGTATTACGGTGTCAGTGTATTACGATGTCAGTGTATTACGATGTCAGTGTATTATGATGTCAGTGTACTATGATGTCAGTGTATTACGGTGTCAGTGTATTACGATGTCAGTGTATTATGATGTCAGTGTACTATGATGTCAGTGTATTACGGTGTCAGTGTATTACGATGTCAGTGTATTATGATGTCAGTGTACTACGATGTCAGTGTATTACGATGTCAGTGTATTACGATGTCAGTGTATTATGATGTCAGTGTACTATGATGTCAGTGTATTACGATGTCAGTGTATTATGATGTCAGTGTATTATGATGTCAGTGTATTATGATGTCAGTGTACTACGATGTCAGTGTATTACGATGTCAGTGTATTACGATGTCAGTGTATTACGATGTCAGTGTATTACGATGTCAGTGTATTATGATGTCAGTGTACTATGATGTCAGTGTATTACGATGTCAGTGTATTATGATGTCAGTGTATTATGATGTCAGTGTATTATGATGTCAGTGTACTATGATGTCAGTGTATTACGATGTCAGTGTATTATGATGTCAGTGTATTACGATGTCAGTGTATTACGATGTCAGTGTATTACGATGTCAGTGTATTACGATGTCAGTGTACTACGATGTCAGTGTATTACGATGTCAGTGTATTACGGTGTCAGTGTATTACGATGTCAGTGTATTACGGTGTCAGTGTATTACGATGTCAGTGTATTACGATGTCAGTGTATTACGGTGTCAGTGTATTACGATGTCAGTATACAGTGAGAGAAAAAAGTATTTGATCGGCTGCTGATTTTGTGACAAAGAATCGATCGTCTATAATTTTATTGGTCGGTTTATTATAACAGTGAGAGAATAACAAGAAAATTATCCAGAAAAACTCATTTCATGAAAAGTTATAAATTGATTTGCATTTTAATGAGTGAAATAAGTATGTGAACCCTTCACAAAACATGACTTAGTAGTTGGTGGAGAAACCCTTGTTGGTGATCACAGAGGTCAGACGTTTCTTGGAGTTGGCCTCCAGGTTTGCTCACATCTCAGGAGGGATTTTGTCCTCTTTGCAGATCTTCTCCAAGTCATTAAGGTTTCCAGGATGAGGTTTGGTAACTCGAATCTTCAGCTCCCTCCACATATTTTCTATAGGATTAAGGTCTGGAGACTGGATAGGCCACTCTAGGACCTTCATGTGCTTCTTCTTGAGCCCCTCCTTTGTTGCCTTGGCCGTGTGTTTTGGGTCATTGTCATGCTGGAAGACCCATCCATGACCCATCTTCAATGCCCTGACTGAGGGAAGGAGGTTCTCACCCAAGATTTGATGGTACATGGCCCCGTCTATCGTCCCTTTGATGTGGTGAAGTTGTCCTGTCCTCTTAGGAGAAAAACACCCCCAAAGCATAACGTTTCCCCCTCCATGTATGACGGTGGGGGATGGTGTTCTTGGGGTCATAGGACCTCCATGTATGACGGTGGGGGATGGTGTTCTTGGGGTCATAGGACCTCCATGTATGACGGTGGGGGATGGTGTTCTCGGGGTCATAGGACCTCCATGTATGACGGTGGGGGATGGTGTTCTTGGGGTCATAGGACCTACATGTATGACGGTGGGGGATGGTGTTCTTGGGGTCATAGGACCTCCATGTATGACGGTGGGGGATGGTGTTCTTGGGGTCATAGGACCTCCATGTATGACGGTGGGGGATGGTGTTCTTGGGGTCATAGGACCTCCATGTATGACGGTGGGGGATGGTGTTCTTGGGGTCATAGGACCTCCATGTATGACGGTGGGGGATGGTGTTCTTGGGGTCATAGGACCTCCATGTATGACGGTGGGGGATAGTGTTCTTGGGGTCATCGGACCTCCATGTATGACGGTGGGGGATGGTGTTCTTGGGGTCATAGGACCTCCATGTATGACAGTGGGGGATGGTGTTCTTGGGGTCATAGGACCTCCATGTATGACGGTGGGGGATGGTGTTCTTGGGGTCATAGGACCTCCATGTATGACGGTGGGGGATAGTGTTCTTGGGGTCATCGGACCTCCATGTATGACGGTGGGGGATGGTGTTCTTGGGGTCATAGGACCTCCATGTATGACGGTGGGGGATGGTGTTCTTGGGGTCATAGGACCTCCATGTATGAAGGTGGGGGATGGTGTTCTTGGGGTCATATGACCTCTATACATGACGGTGGGGGATGGTGTTCTTGGGGTCATAGGTCCTCCATGTATGACGGTGGGGGATGGTGTTCTTGGGGTCATAGGTCCTCCATGTATGACGGTGGGGGATGGTGTTTTTGGGGTCATAGGACCTCCATGTATGACAGTGGGGGATGGTGTTTTTGGGGTCATAGGACCTCCATGTATGACAGTGGGGGATGGTGTTCTTGGGGTCATAGGACCTCCATGTATGAAGGTGGGGGGATGGTGTTCTTGGGGTCATAGGACCTCCATGTATGAAGGTGGGGGGATGGTGTTCTTGGGGTCATAGGACCTCCATGTATGAAGGTGAGGGGATGGTGTTCTTGGGGTCATAGGACCTCCATGTATGAAGGTTGTGGATGGTGTTCTTGGGGTCATAGGACCTCCATGTATGAAGGTTGTGGATGGTGTTCTTGGGGTCATAGGTCCTCCATGTCTGAAGGTGGGGGATGGTGTTCTTGGGGTCATATGACCTCCATGTATGAAGGTGGGGGATGGTGTTCTTGGGGTCATATGACCTCTATACATGACGGAGGGGGATGGTGTTCTTGGGGTCATAGAACCTCCATGTATGACGGTGGGGGATGGTGTTCTTGGGGTCATAGGACCTCCATGTATGACGGTGGGGGATGGTGTTCTTGGGGTCATAGGACCTACATGTATGACGGTGGGGGATGGTGTTCTTGGGGTCATAGGACCTCCATGTATGACGGTGGGGGATAGTGTTCTTGGGGTCATCGGACCTCCATGTATGACGGTGGGGGATGGTGTTCTTGGGGTCATAGGACCTCCATGTATGACGGTGGGGGATGGTGTTCTTGGGGTCATAGGACCTCCATGTATGAAGGTGGGGGATGGTGTTCTTGGGGTCATATGACCTCTATACATGACGGTGGGGGATGGTGTTCTTGGGGTCATAGGTCCTCCATGTATGACGGTGGGGGATGGTGTTTTTGGGGTCATAGGACCTCCATGTATGACAGTGGGGGATGGTGTTTTTGGGGTCATAGGACCTCCATGTATGACAGTGGGGGATGGTGTTCTTGGGGTCATAGGACCTCCATGTATGACAGTGGGGGATGGTGTTCTTGGGGTCATAGGACCTCCATGTATGAAGGTGGGGGATGGTGTTCTTGGGGTCATAGGACCTCCATGTATGAAGGTGGGGGATGGTGTTCTTGGGGTCATAGGACCTCCATGTATGACGGTGGGAGATGGTGTTCTTGGGGTCATAGGACCTCCATGTATGACGGTGGGGGATGGTGTTCTTGGGGTCATAGGACCTCCATGTATGACGGTGGGAGATGGTGTTCTTGGGGTCATAGGACCTCCATGTATGACAGTGGGGGATGGTGTTCTTGGGGTCATAGGACCTCCATGTATGAAGGTGGGGGATGGTGTTCTTGGGGTCATAGGACCTCCATGTATGATGGTGGGGGATGGTGTTCTTGGGGTCATAGGACCTCCATGTATGACGGTGGGGGATGGTGTTCTTGGGGTCATAGGACCTCCATGTACGACGGGGATGGTGTTCTTGGAGTTATAGGACCTCCAAGTATGACGGCGGGAGATGGTGTTCTTGGGGTCTTAGGTCCTACATGTATGACGGTGGGGGATGGTGTTCTTGGGGTCAGAGGACCTCCAAGTATGACGGTGGGAGATGGTGTTCTTGGGGTCATAGGTCCTACATGTATGACAGTGGGAGATGGTGTTCTTGGGGTCATAGGACCTCCATGTATGACAGTGGGGGATGGTGTTCTTGGGGTCATAGGACCTCCATGTATGGCGTTGAGGGATGGTGTTCTTGGGGTCATAGGACCTCCATGTATGACGTTGAGGGATGGTGTTCTTGGGGTCATAGGACCTCCCTGTATGAAGGTGGGGGATGGTGTTCTTGGGGTCATAGGACCTCCATCCCTCCATTCACCCCATCATCTCTCCAATTTTTCTTTATTAAAAGTCTTGCATTCAATAAGCATAAAATCACTATATATAATATACATAAATATTTACATATTTACGATAAATAAAAATAAATATAGCAAATCTGCTCTCAAACAAAAAATGACTTTACAGCAAAAACAAAACTCATCCTGAACATCATTACTGGGGATAATCTCACTACGACTCTCACCAGACATCAAACCTGTGAGGTCCAGAAACAAACGCGCACCCATTCTGCATGCCGCCCTTCTTCAAAAAGAGGATTCTAACCAACAAAACCTAAGGGAGTGAAAGAAAAGAGCTCCTCACCCAGAGATGGGCAGTTCACCAAAGGCAGGTCTGATATTCCTCCACGCCCTTTTCCAGACCGCCCGAGGCTCCCTACCCTTCTCAAGACCCCGAATTTTCCCAACCTCACCCAGAATATCGTGCACCACCACCTCAACAGAGAGGACTTTCTTCCGCAGGGTAATCTGGCATCGTGCATTCCATGTGAAGTAACGGACAACTATACTAAAAACAGTGTATCCAAATCAAAATCCCAGCGAGTCGGGAATGCCCCGTACACCCAATCCGCATAACTCATGCGATAGAAAAAGGGGATGCCTAGAGCCCTCCCCACCCTTTTATACACCTCTATATTAAAGGGACACTGGAGCAAAAAGTGGTCCATAGACTCCACTTTACCAACACACTCCGCTCTAGGACAATCCCGATCATCCACAGGGCGATGCTTCAAGTTCCCTCTGACATAGAGCCTTCCATGGAAAGCAGCCAGGCTTGATCCCTAAACTTCAAGGGGATTCTTTCTAAATTGATTAAACGCAACCCCTCCCTCATTACAGAGCCTGGGCAATCCCTTAAGGCCAGTGACACACTGAAAGCAGAGCTCAAAATCCTCTTCTCCAGAAGCTTCCTGGGGAGGGACTTGATATCCTCCACTGTCACCTGCCACTGCCGAAGTATTTTCAGACACGGGGCAACATAAGCCGGGAGCTTGCCATGTCGGACTCTCAGACTTTTCACTGGCCCGCCATCTTCCAGCACCGTAGAAAAGGCCTAAAACAAGATTGAAAAATGCCCACCCATCCCGGCGGGTTCTAGCATGTTACTAAGATTGTACTTTAGAAAGAGCAGAGAAAAGAAAACTATTGGGTTGACCATTCCTAGGCCACCCTCCCGCCTAGACAGGTAAGTTACATTGCGTTTGATCAGGTTCAGCCTACTTCCCCATAACAGTTGGAAAAACAGCTGTACACCCTTCATAGAGAGATGCTGGCAAGATACAGACGAAGCTGACATATAAAAAGATTGGGACCAGGTCAACCCTCTCCCTCAATGAAAGCTTCCATTTCTTCCAGCTTGCTACTTTGGCATTGGCACACACCAACCTGCTTTCCCAGTTTCGATGACCATAGTCACCAGGACCAAATTTGATGCCCAACACTTTAATTTCCTGCTGGGGCTCTGGGAAGGCATCCGGAAGTTCGAAGCTTTCACCCTCCTCACCCATCCAGAAAACTTCACTCTTTTCATGGTTGATTTTAGAACCAGAAGCCTCCGTGTACTGCTCTATCATAGAGACCACCTCCTGCGCCTCCTCTGTCCCAGAGACAATAACAGAAACCTCATCGGCATAGGCCACGACCTTCAAAGGCGGCACACCAGCAATGCCCAAAGGTACCCCGCACAAAGATCTACTCTCTAGCCTTCTTATGAAGGGGTCGATTGCGAATACATCCCTCCATTCACCCCTCCATCCATCCATTCACCTCTCCTTCTCTCCATCCCTCCATTCACCCCTCCATTCACCTCTCCATTCACCCCTCCATCCCTCCATTCACCCTCCAGCCCTCCATTCACCTCTCCATCCCTCCATTCACCCCTCCATCTCGCCATTCACCCCTCCATCCCTCCATTCACCTCTCCATTCACCCCTCCATCCCTCCATTCACCCCTCCATTCACCCCTCTATCCCTCCATTCACCTCTCCATTCACCCCTCCATTTCTCCATTCACCTCTCCATCTCTCCATCTCTCCATTCACCCCCTCCATCCCTCCGTTCACCTCTCCATTCACCCCTCCATCCCTCCATTCACCCCTCCATTCCCTCCATTCACCCTCCAATCACCCCTCCATCTCTCCATTCACCCCCCCATCTCTCCATTCACCTCTCCATCTCTCCATTCACCCCTGCATCTCTCCATTCACCTCTCCATTCACCCCTCCATCCCTCCATTCACCCCTCCATTCACCTCTCCATTCACGCCTCCATTCACCCCTCCATCCCTCCATTCACCTCTCCATCTCTCCATCCCTCCATTCACCCCTCCATCCTTCCATTCACCCCTCCATCTCTCCATTCACCCCTCCATCCCTCCATTCACCCCTCCATCCCTCCATTCACCCCTCCATCCCTCCATTCATCCCTCCATTCATCCCTCCATTCACCCTCCATCCCTCCATTCACCCCTTCACCCTCCATTCACCCCTCCATTCATCCCTCCATTCACCCCTCCATTCAACCCTGCCATCTCTCCATTCACCTCTCCATTCACCCCTCCATCCTTCCATTCACCCCTCCATTCAACCCTGCATCTCTCCATTCACCTCTCCATTCACCCCTCCATCCCTCCATTCATCCCTCCATTCATCCCTCCATTCACCTCTCCATCCCTCCATTCACCTCTCCATTCATCCCACCATCTCTCCAATCACCCCTCTTTCTCTCCATTCACCCCTCAATCCCTCCATTCACCTCTCCATTCACCCCTCAATCCCTCCATTCACCTCTCCATTCACCCTCCATCCCTCCATTCACCCCTCCATCCCTCCTCATTCACCCCTTCATCTCTCCGTTCACCCCTCCATCTCTCCGTTCACCCCCTCCCATCTCTCCCTCCATCTCTCCATTCATCACCCTCCATTTCACCCCTCCAGCTCTCCATTCACCCCTCCATTCACCAGTCCATCTCTTCATTCACCCCTTCACCCCTCCATTGACCCTCCATTCACCCCTCCATTCAATCTCTCCATCTCTCCATCCCTCCATTCACCCCTCCATCTCTCCATTCAACCCTCCATCTCTCCATTCACCCCTCCATCTCTCCATTCACCCCTCAATCTCTCCATTCACCTCTCCATCTCTCCATTCATCTCTCCATTCACCCCTCCATTCACCCCAAAATCTCTCCATTCCCCCTCCATCTTTCTATTCACCCCCCATTCACCCCTCCATCTCTCTCCATTCACCCCTCCGTCTCTCCATTCAGCTCTCCATCTCCCCATTCACCCCTCCATCCAACCATTCACCCATCCATCTCTCGATTCACCCCTCCATCTCTCCATTCACCCCTCCATCTCTTCATTCACCCCTCCATTCACGCCTCCATCTCTCCATTCTCCTCTCCATCTCTCCATTCACAACTCCATTCACCCCTCCATTTCTCCACTCAATCCTCCATCTCTCCCATTCACCCCCTCCATCTCTCCATTCACCCCTCCAACTCTCCATTCACCTCTCCATCTCTCCATTCACCCCTCAATCTCTCCATTCACCCCTCCATCTCTCCATTCACCCCTCCATCTCTCCATTCACCCCTCCAACTCTCCATTCACCCCTCCATCTCTCAATTCACCCCTCCATCTCTCCATTCACCCCACCAGTCACGCCTCCATCTCTCCATTCACCCCTCCATTCACCCCTCATCCCTCTATTCACCCCTCCATTCACCACACCGTCTCTCCATTCACCCCTCCATGCCTCCTTCCACCCCTCCATCTCTCCATTCGCCTCTCTATTCGCCCCTCCTTCTCTCTATTCGCCCCTCCATCTCTCCATTCACCACTCCATCTCTCCAATCACCCCTCCATCCCTCCATTCACCCCTCCATCTCTCCATTCACCCCTCCATCTCTCCATTCACCCCTATATTCACTCTTCCATCTCTCCATTCACCCCTCCATCTTTCCATTCACCCCTCCATCCCTCCATTCACCCCTCCATCCCTCCATTCACCGTTCCATCTCTCCATTCACCCCTCCATCCCTCCATTCACCGTTCCATCTCTCCATTCACCCCTCCATCCCTCCATTCACCCCTCCATCTCTCCATTCACCCCTCCATCTCTCCATTCATCCCTCCATCTCTCCATTCACCACCTCCATCTCTCCATTCACCCCTCCATTTTTACATTCACCCCTTTCATCTCTTCATTCACCCCTCTATCTCTCTATTCACCCCTCCATCTCTCCATTCACCCCTCTATTCACTCCCCCATCTCTCCGTTCACCCCTCCATCCCTCCGTTCACCCCTCCATCCCTCCATTCACCCCTCCATCCCTCCATCCCTCCATTCACACCTCCAAAACCTCCATTCACCCCTCCATTCACCCCTCCATTCACCCCTCCATTCACCCCTCCATTCAACCCTGCATCTCTCCATTCATCCCTCCATCCCACCATTCACCTCTCCATTTACCCCTCCATCCCTCCATTCACCTCTCCATTCACACCCTCCATCCCTCCATTCACCTCTCCATTCACCTCTCCATCTCTCCATTCACCCCTCTATCTCTCCATTCACCTCTCCATCCTTCCATTCACCCCTCCATCTCTCCATTCACCCCTCA